>JAUMHA010394873.1:8713-19272 GCA_032359765.1 Saxidomus gigantea
TGACAGAAGCTTGATTGTGACAGAAGCTTGATTGTATAAGAAACTTGTTTGTGATAGTAGTGTGATTGTGTCAGAAACTTGTTTGTGACTGAAGTGTGATTGTGTCAGACTCTTGATTGTGTCAGAAACTTGATTGTGTCAGAAACATGCTTGTGACAGAAGTGTGATTGTGTCAGACTCTTGATTGTGTCAGAATCTTGCTTGTGACGGAAGTGTGAATGTGTCAGACTCTTGATTGTGTCAGAAACTTGCTTGTGACAGTAGTGTGATTGTGTCAGACGTTTGATTGTGTCACAAATTTGTTTGTGTGATTGTTTCAGACGTTAGAAGATTTGTGTAAGAAACTTGTTTGTGATAGTAGTGTGATTGTGTCAGAAGCTTGATTGTGTCAGAAACTTGCTTGTGACACTAGTGTGATTGTGTCAGAAACTTGCTTGTGACACTAGTGTGATTGTGATAGAAGTTTGATTGTGACAAAGCTTGATAAGGATAGAAATTTGATTATGTTAGTAATTTGATTGTGTTAGAAGCTTGATTGTGTCAGAAACTTTTTGTGTTAGAAGTTAAATTGTGTCTGAAGCTCGATTGTCAAGTTTGAACACTTGCTTGTGACAGAATTTTGATTGTGACAGAATTTTGATGGTGACAGAAGTTTAATAAGGATATCAGCTTGATGTTGATAGTAGCCTGATGATGATTAATGTTTGCTGAGAGAGTACATTGATTGTTATTATAGCCTGATTGTGAGGTAAGGTTGACAGGAGCTTGTTGTGAAAGAAGCTCCATTGTGACAGGAGTTTGATTGTGCTCATATCTTGATTGTGATGATAGCTTTATCAACTGAGATAGTTGTGAAGAGTAGTAATGAAATGTTCAATTTTTGTGTGTGACTTGTCAGAATATTTTTGTTTTTTTATGTATTTAAGATCAACTTTGAATTTAAGTCACGGACATGTGTGGTGATAAACTAGGTGAGTAAGTCAAATCATAGGAAAATCTTGTTTAGACTCTAGAGGTCACATTTATTACCCAAATAATGTATATTTAACTGGGTAAACTCTATGTTTAATTATGGTTGATTCTCCTGTCCGGCTGTTGTCTGATCAATAACTAGAGAATTATTTAGCCTAGGTTCCTCAAACTTTGTACGTAGGTTGGCAATGACCAGTAGACGATCCCTATCGATTTTGAGGTCAACAGGTCAAATGTCAAGGTCACAGTGATCTTCAACAGAAAATATAAAATGAGCCTAGAAAACAGTAAAAGTTTACAGTCTCTACATAAATGTTCAGTGGAACCTGACCATGCTGTTGGCAAGAAATTGCCATAATAATAAGTGACATTGAAGGGCCATCTGCACTGTTATCTGGTAACACTGAACTATTTGTAAGAGTGTTTGACAGAAAATATCTCCTGCATTGTGACACATAGAGACATTTTTGTTAACGTTTTAATGATTTATTTGATGTATTTCTTACACAATCTGTTTAATGTAGTTGCATGTTCAATATACATTATTTACATGTTTTACAAAACAAACACTTAAATTTGATTGTGAGGTAATATTTAAAAGCCAGGTTGACTTTTACCAGACTGCTTAAATGATTCCAAAATCGGAAGCCTGTGAAAAAAATATATTGAATGGTAAAAGGGTTGAGAGACGCCTGTAAATAGCATTCTAATTAATTCAAAAGTAAATACAGTTTTGTAAATATGATCAAGGAGAGATATGCCTTACAGGTATTAAGTGCAAAGAAGGGATTTTACTTGTCACTTTGATATGTTAACATGGAACAAATGTGTGCCTAAAATATTAAGAGTTGGTTATGTTATAAAACAGTGCACTTGCCCATTTTACCGTAATACAGGAAAGGAGGTAGAAGGGGTGAAGGGATGGGGGTGGGGGCATTTTAAGCACCTTTTTAAAAGGAGGATGCTGATTTGGGTTGGTTGGTCTATCTGTCGATCAAATGGTTCTGGTAGTATAATTTAAAAAAAACAACATTTTGGCATACATTTTTATGATAATTATGATCATTCCTCTGCCCAAGAGAAAGACCCAAATTGAGTTATAGGTCACTCTATCAAATGTCATGGTTACAGTGATGTTTTTCAAATAGTAACTACGGAACCATTAGACTTACATTCTCAAAACTTCACTATTAGAATACCCTATTGATTTTGAGGTCACTTCATCGAAGGTTAAGGTCATAGTCATCTTTATTGCTTTGCACAGTACTGATTGCATCAAAAGGGGGGGGGGGGGTATTCTGTTTTATATAAACACACCCCAAGAGTTTTGCATTGGTACATTTATTGTTTACTCTCTGATGCATATTTCTCTGATCTTCTTTAAACTTGGTCACAATTTATTTTTACTATATATTTAGTTAAGTTGATATTAAATCTGCCTGTCACAGTAATTCATTGTACTTGTTTTATGACACATAGACTTAGAACATGTCTCTTTTTTTTGCATTGTCATTCTTACTAGTAATTTTTCTGACGATTTTCAAAGTTTAATTAGCACACAATATGTGTAAAGTTTATTAACCATGTTTGCATTGGAGTTATAGCTCTTTGATATTTAAAATTTTTGTATATATCATAAGCTTTTGAACACTTTCTATAGAAAAACTGTTTCAGTAGAGGATAACAGTCACTTGTTTCGGTCTAAACAATGCAGTATTCAATGAAAATATGAAATAATTCAGTTGTGTGTATTAATAGCACGACAGGATTCATTAAATACACAGGTGACTGTAATTTGATTCCTTGCATGTAATAATTAAATACATCTGATCATTGTTTTAATGTTTTCACTGTAACTACTGTATAATACTAATGTATTATCGGAATGAAAAAGACGCTTTTCTTTAGATGACATATTAACAGAGCCTTTTGTATGTACTCGTTTATTCCAAAAACATTGCTTATAATAAGACATGAAAATGTGGAATGATTTGAAAACCTTTCAACAGGTTTTATGAAGCTGATTGCATTTGTACTTATTATTGAAATAAAAGAGATGCAACGATGAATGGCGATCAGGGTATTAACTACTAAAACCATACAGATTTTGAGGGAATTTTGTATCGATTTATATATCAGAGAAAAGACCTATTGATCAAGCGAACACAATAAGAAGTGTACTTTTTGTTAATGAGAGAAAGTGTTTGAAATAAGCGATGCTTGTCAAAATTTTTTGTCAATTTGTAAATGTTTGAACTTTTGATATACGACACTTTTTTTTTTTTTTTCGAGTATTGGAATTTCCATTTGTTTGAAAACAAAAGAAGAGAAAACCATTATACTTTTAAAGAGCATTCAAAGATATGTGTCACTTATTTGAAAAAATGAAATGAAATGTAAAACGGTTATAGACAATTGAAGTTCTGATTTAGTTACTAGTATTATACGAACTGTAATTTTGGTATATTTGTTTGTTTTTCTTTAATTCTACAAATGTTGGACGATCTATATACTACTATTAGTTTTAATTAATAAAATCACTGCAACATAGAAATGTCTTTTTTATCGGCAAAAGTCAGGCAGTGTAAAAGATTTATAGCGTTTATCGCAATCAAGAAAATGCAGCGAGATTGAATAGAGCTAACAATTATTCAATGTATAGATGATGGCAGATTTTGTTCGGATTTATGTATTGAAAAGCGAAGCTCTGATATGTGTGAAACACATGGTGATAAATTAAGTGAAAAATTACAAAGGATAAACTAAAGTGAAAAATATCTGTGTGCTTTGTGATTAAGGTTGAAGTCTTCTGAAGTAAAAATAGTTTTTTTGTATTTATTACAAATATGATGGTTTACTGAATTTTTCAGTTATATCAATACAAAGAAATCTTACTTTGATGTCCTGCTCTTTCAACAGAATCTAGTAGTTACGATGATACAAAAGATTACCGGAAGTTACATTTGCTATTTATATTAAATTTTGATGAAAGTTGGAAGTTATGCTCTTCAAAAAAATAAAATAAAATATTAATTAAAACCATTTGAAGGAAAAAAGATAGATGATATTTGAAGCTCCATTCCTTCTATTGTGCATTTATTTTTCTCTGCATCCTGTGTCAAACTTTTTTATTTATTCTATAAATATGCAACACAATTTATTACTGTGTAAGGACTAGGAAATTATTTTTTTTACAGTAAGATTTTCTAAACATTTTCTTCAAGAGAAAACGCAGAACATAGTATGTGTATAACAATAATAAATCTTGACAGTACAACCATGAATCTTTTTCTAAATAATAAAATTATTGTAAAATCAACCATTTATTGAAAAGGTATACTTGTTTGGATGAAATTGATAATAGATAAAAGACAATTTATAATTGCTAATTTATCCAGCTTCCTTTGACTTAAAATCAATGAGGAATGTTGCAGATTTCCTTTGTCAGTAGTCTTTTCCTCCTTAATGGTTTTGATAGACTCTCGCTGGGTTCTGTTTGAAGTTGCATGATTCAAAACATTTACCTATGCATACTAAAACAGTTGAAATTAATTATTAACAAGTTCTTATTGATTTATTCACAGTTTATTTGTTAAATAAACTCCCCTAGGTTTGATATATGGCTACCAAGGGTATTGTTTTGTTTTATTGCCATTGAAAAGGTATTAAAATAATAATTATATTGTTAAAAGAAAGAATAAATATTGTGAATTATACTTTTTTGTAGTGAACAATGTACAATAAGAAAAATGTGAAAAAATTGGTGGATTTTATATAAAATATCTTGGAATTTTTAACTGGAAATTAGTGTTTGGATTTCAAAATGAATTCAAAACAGAAATCGTTGAAATTTGCTGGTGGCACCAAGGAAGAGAAAAGACCTGCGTAAGTTATAAAATTAATGTTAGCCAATGTAGTCATATGGTACAGGTTTGAATCCAAGCTTAAGTTTCAGAAAGATAAAAAAAGGAACAAAGTAATTGTTTTCACAAGTATATCCCTACCCTGTTGGTGGCTGATATTATGCTACATTTGTGACTAGCTGTACACCAAACTGTCCATCATGGTCCAGTCTTTGGTAACCACCATGTACTCAGATTTCATTTAGTACACTCATGAAATGGCATGAAACCACCAAATTGAAAGACAGACACGTCTGTTTTTAGAAAATAAGAAAACAATTATCTCCGTATTAATATCATATTATACATAGTCATTTATTTTTGTCTTGCCAGTGGATTTATATACTGGAAAATCATTCACAACAGAGACAATAGTTTGCCATTTTTGTATACGAAGTAAGATGTTTCTATATTTCAATATATTTTAGTTTTGACAAGGCTGAAAATGTCCGGTTGGAGGAAGAGATTAAGCTACACCATCTGGAACAGCTCATGAGCCGGTTCCACCGACACAAACCCGATGACATTCTCATACAAGCCGGTACTGGGTTCTTTCCCGCCAAAACTCAGGCAAGGACTCCTGGTAGGATGAATCTCACAGAATTTAAGCAGACTGTATCGGATGTACTTGCCACAGATGAGTATGACGATTATTTGGAAAAACTTTTTATGAAGGTTTGTATTAGTGCATCGTGGGATGTGTGTTACACTAAAACAAATGTTTTGCGCAGAGTTAAGATGACTCAAAAGAAATATACAATGCGGTCAAAACTGAGATGCAGGGCACCTGTAAACAAACATAATAATGGCTAAATCTTGGTTTTGTTTTGCAATAGTCGCAGAAGACATTTTAATTTCTGTAGAACTGTACATGCCGGTTCTGATATGTTTAGAGGACAGCTTTATTTGCCATCGAAAGAACATCTAACTACTTATTGATCACTTATGCTGCTAACAACATGTTGCCATTTGAACAGAGTTTGAGAAAGTAAGAGAGTTTAGCCCTTCTATGAAAGTACAGGGAAATACATCAATTTCACTTCATGACAAATAAAACTGCCCACTAAACTCAACAGACTTGGGATAAAAAGAAGCACAAAGTGCAGTTACAATTCATTTAGGATAATGTGAAAGTGACATAATAAATATATTCACACTTCTGCTTGGTCATATTATCCTGTATAAACTGTAGATCAATTATATCTTTAAGAAGTCTTAAGTTTGTAAGTATGTGAGCTGCTGAAAATTCTTTTAGAAAAACTGAACTGGTTTATGTAGGCACACCAAATACTGATATTGATAAAGTTTTTCTGAACTTTATTATCTTACTTAACCTATTTATACCTAGATATTATTTACCTTCTGACTCCCAATTTGGGCAAGACAATTTCTTTAAATAAGGATGTTTTGCAGAATCGTGATCTAAAAGCTGGTAACATCTTAAATCATTCAAATTTCTAGTTTTGCTATTGATTTCCAAATGTGAAAACCCATGTTACTGAACAATTGAACAGCAAATTTAAGACCTATTTATAGTTCTTTCACTTGGCAGTTTGTTTTAGATACAGATATACAAATTACTTTTGGAAAGTAGTGCATGAAGAATTTATCTTTGTATTTTAGGTAACTACACTAATTTAGGTAATGAATAACGATACATGTTTAGTGAATTTGTAATTTGATAACTAACTATTCAAAACAATGTTAATGTAATTACCAATATTCCAATGAAAATAGTGGTGTTAAACTAAAACAAAAGGGAAGTCATTTAAAAACATAAACACCCTAATAAAAATGGACAATCAGTGTCACACACTCATTGCTGGTTTTTTATTTATTTTCAATGGATGTCTCAAAATAAAAAGTGAAAGTTATTGACATTTTGTGAAATTTACAAATTTGGACAAACCATAAAGGTCTAAACAGAGGCCCTGCTCCAAAAACAGAAACTGTGGAATCATTGCATTTAATGCAGGTTTTGACCTTTGTCTCATATTTTCTAACTGTGTTCATGTGTGCCATGGTGTAAGGGAAGAGTGTCAAGGTCATGGATTTGAATCTCTGCAATAGTTTTTTATTGCGACTGTAACACTCCATTCTTTCAGCGTAAGTACTGGTCAGAACTCAAAGAAGCAGTCATCGAGGGTATTTAATATGAATTGTAAAAGCTTGTTCTACAATCAATGTAAAATAAGTTTAAATGCTCTTCTATCTGTTTCAGCTTGACTCATCAGTGAGTGGCTATGTTGACTGGAATGAGTTTTGTACCTATCTTCTGCTGTTGTACAGAGAGAATGATTATATGCGGACTAAAAGGGAAATCCCGTTCCTTGTCGAACCTAAAATCAGGCATATTGTGCAGAACAGAGTAAGTAACTTAAGAGTTAATCTGTAAATTTCAGTGTCCATTTTGGACATGAAAAACATTGATGCACAGCATCAAGTCTGCACAGAAGATTATGAAGGCCTAAAAGTGTCTGATACATGTAAAGATGCGTTCCCTCAAACAAAACAGAGTCTATATATTTTCCTTGATATGTAGAGCTGTTAATTTTAATACACTATGCTGGGAACCAAACTAGGAAAGCTTAATGCGTAAGAGCACCTTTTTGTTGCAAGATCAAACCCACATTATTTATTGATTATGGGATCAAATTTTAAGAAAATTTTAAGAAAATGTTAATTATTATCAAACATGATATTTTCATAGCGATGAAATATTTCATCATTATGTTTCAGCTGAAAACTTTGATTAAATTTCAATAATCTTTATTCAATGAAACGACATATTAATAATAACAAAAATTAATCGTCAATAACAACTTGTCCCCAACTTTTGCGATAACAGTGTCAAATATAATTAGCGCTCTCCTGTGCGCGGACTAATAAATATTGGAATGTGTATGTGAAGTCACTGTATTAAACAGAATAACCCTGTGTTCAGTATACATAACCATTACTCTGCTACATTTTGAAATAAACTTATAGTGAGAAATAGATGAACAAAATCTTTCATATACTGGCTGATTAAGGAGTACAGATCATGATCTGCACTGGTCCCAAAGGCAGAATCATCACTGAATGATACAAGAGCTGTCAGTAGGTGAGCGCGTTCGACTTTTTTAGTGCTTGCCAATAAAACAAGACTTTGACAGGCACACAAGACTAGGAATTTCTAAGTACAAATCAAGAAACATTTTCACAGAGTTATCTCCTTCAAAGGGTTAAGACAATAAGTAGATTTTACGCATATTCAATGTATTTTCTAAGCAAAAAAGGGGCATAATTCTGTCAAAAACCTTGACAGAGTTAAGTAATCTTGTCTGTTGATGTAGGTCATGATAGTAAACAAGTATGGTTAGTTTCAAAGCAATACCTCTAGTGGTTTTGAAATAAAGTGAGGTGGTACGAAAAACTTAACCAAGCTCAATACACTTTCTAATAAAAAAGGGCCATAATTCTGTCAAAAAGCTTGACAGAGTTATGTACTGGAGGTTATGATGGTAAACAAGTATGGGAAGTTTCAAAGCCTAAGAAAATACCTCTAATAGTTTTGAAATAAAGTGGGGTGGTACGAAAAACTTAACCAAAGTGTGACACCAACGCTGACGCCGGGGCGAGTAGGATAGCTCCCCTTTTCTTCGAAAAGTCAAGCTAAAAATGTGTACTTGGAATTTAAATAGGTCTGCTATAATCCAACCAATCTTTTAGTAAGCCTACCCTCCAATACTGGGAATACATGTGTACTGAAACCCCTCAGAGCATATACATTTGTACCTCACCTATTTTACCTGGATTTGAAATAGTTGTCTTCAATGATTTAAAATCTACACAAGACAGGTCATTTCCATAACTGTGCAAGAGTCAATACTGTTTCTAAGTTTCACAAAGTAGTTTATGTCAATGCTCCAATTACACAATTATCATAAATACAGATCTTTCTTTGAAATCTATCAATACAAAATGAGATTTTCTTGTAGCACTTTAACAGTGTGGTAATTACCTTTCTGCTAAGACCTTTGTTCTTTCACTGATTGATTTTCTATTTAGTTTTACACCTGTATAATTTCCTTTGATGTCCTTGTTCTAAAAGAATATGTTTGAACAGTGTTTTTTCTCATTGCAAGACAATTTTGCCCGAAACTTCTGTCACTCATAAATTTTGTTGCCAATATCACGTCCATAAAAGAGATCTGAAGTCATATCAGGTCTTTTAGTGCAAAAAACTGTCAAAGTGCCTTCATTTTATAAGGTGCTTATGAAAGCATGAAGAAAGTTTATCATGTTTATGCTAGTTATACTGATTTTTGGCAGGAAATTCAGATCTTTTAATTTGATCAGAATGAAAACAATCAATTACCAAAAGATGTTTATGAAAAAAATTTCACTAAATTTTAAGCCATTTTCCCCTAAAAGCAAAATTATACTTTGTTTAAAATTTGCGTTACTATAATTATTTACTTTATTGTGGTATCATTTTTATATTACAAACAATATAACACCCTTATTTAAATGCTGAATAAACATTCTGTAAAATATGCGATACTAACCAAGTATTGACATGCATTTGATTCTGCAATTAGTGGTGTTAACTTGTCAAATAAGTGTTTTTGTTCAAATGATTTTGAAAATAATATTAAAATCTTCTGTAGTTAGCAAACAAACCCCTTAGGCCTTTAGGTCTTACTGGATGTGGCAGTCTATTTCTGCCTAGTCAGCCATTGAACACTAGTAACCTCTAGATATGTAAAATTTAAATTTGATAAACACATGATTTGTCATTCAGAGTTTCCTCAAAGTGTTGTGCATCAGTCATAAAGTGTTGTTGTTATCTTACATATTCATATGCTTCAAGAAGAAAAGCTGTCTCAGACTTCAGGAGCTTTGTACAAATAGTTATTAGTCCTTTATTATTTAGTTAGAACCCTTGGAATTGGAGACATGAAGTATTAACTCTTACACTAACAGGGGACATGATATAGGGGTTAAGCTGATGTAGGACTTTAGCTGGAACCCCTAATCTTGAGGTTGTGGGTTCGAATTTTGGAAGCATCATTTTGCCCACAACCTCCGCAGTCCCATCTTTCAGCAGAAGTACTGGTCTAAACTCCAGGAAGCAGTCATCAAGAGCAGTTGATATAAGATTGATTTGAAATAAATAAGTTTAAACTAAACAAACTCGTACAATACTAGTGGGAAGGGATTCTGCTGTTATAACCATGAGTAGTCACCAATATTTTTCAGAGAGTAACCCCAGAACAATATACATTTGTATTGGTACTCTAAATTGAAAGATGGACAAGTCCATTTTCAAAATCTAGCAGAAGTGAATGAGAACATATTGTGAATTTGTAAATATTTGCAAGTATTGTATTTTCAGAATTAGTAGACATAGTTATACTTTATCAAACACTTGAGATTTCAATCCATGACATTGCCAAATATTTCTCATTTCAGCAAGAACAGACAACTAAGATAGTTGCAGTAGATGGACCCACACGCTACGTCACAGTCAGCAGGGTAAGTGTAGTACCAAACATGTGAACATTCTATAATAGTCTATACCATGCATTATGCATGTATGAAGGGTTTTTCTGCACATTAATAGAAACAGGAAATGAGTTTGAACTCCAGAATGTTTTCCACAACTGAATCTTGTGAAAGGTTGTACATGAACTTACACTA
>JAUMHA010394874.1:0-11599 GCA_032359765.1 Saxidomus gigantea
CGTAAAGAAGCCCCTAGTCAGCTCAAGAGCTAAAATCGTCTGCTTGCTATTGTGATTCATTCACTCTAGTAACCTCCTCCAGTTTAATTGACAGGTATTGTTACAGCTGCACACAACAAAATACTCGCTGGTATACCAGCGAGAGTTGCCCCTTTAAAATGTCAGTCTCTAAATGTCTGAAATACGCTTGACAAGACAAAAATTGCGGCAAGTGGCATAACATGTTGCTAAACAACTTCCAGAGATCTGGCACCCTCGCAAATGACGGTAACTCGGCTCAACGCTTGTTTACCGTTAAAAGTTATTTTAAGGAAATATATTCAAAAGTCTACAATAGTCATTGATTTGAGAAACATATTAATAGTTTCTGTCATGAGCACGCAGTTCTGATCGAAATATCCGTCACCTTGGGTAACTGTTTCGGGAACTCGGCTCGTCACCGAGGGTAAATCTTTTGGCGGGAACGTAGCTCTGACGAGTTCCCACATAACAGTTACGCGAGGTGACGGAAATTTCCATCTGAACCAAATATCTCATGATAGAAACCTTTTCTTGCGTACCGTCTTTCACATAAAAACAGATTTCTAAATGCAAACTAATCGAAATAATGCATTATAATATGAAAACAGGCGATATTCAAATGCTCTGTTTGAAGAAGTGACGTCAAAATGTTCATAACGTTACGTCACAAGTAATTCACAAAAGTCCTATTACAAGAGGGGGTGTAATATGAGATTTTCCAGCACTGGTGAAAACTGAGGATACCCTAATCCGGTATACAAGAATAATTTGTTTTTACTTTAAAATGTGACAGAAACAAACAAAAATATTCAAAGTTATATATTTGAATCGTTGTTAATCCATAATGTAATTTAACAGATCCCAGACGGCGAAATTATGCCAAATATATACATCTGGTTATCCATCTGTTTGATGTCATTTACAGACAGAAATTCAATAATTGAAGTCTTATCAGAATAACTTCATGTCGTGGTGGTTTCGGCCTGCAGTCACTGAAATGCGTTTTTATGTAACGTCATCAGAATAAAAAGGTTACCATGCTAAGGTCACCTTACATGACCTAACGTCGTTCGCGCGGTTTGCATGTCCATAGTTCTTTCCTAAACACAAACTCCAATTTCACAACGCGTTTCGACTTTAAATCATAATCTTCATCTAATGAACTATAAATCAGGAAGTACATGGGACATCAACATGTTAGCATGTCCATAGTTATTAACACTTTATTGTATTTGTATGATATTTAAACAACATATAGAAGGAAATAATGCTTAGTATTCAGGAGACTGTGTTTCAGAGTTTGTCCATGAACTTACTGATCAATCGTCAACAGATCTACTAATAAGTAAGAAATGATCAAATGGACTGCAGAGTACCAGAGTACAATGTGCATTTATTAACAGCATATTGAATCATTGTGACTTGCATGCGTACTTATGACAGTATCTTACTTAATTTCGTTAGCCACAAATCATTGATTTCGTCATACGTTTTGTCCATCTCTATAAGTTCTTGCTTATTGAATTGTATCAAATGTTCTATATGTGTCTGCATAGTACAGCGCAGCTCATTCTGCGACACAAGTTGATCTATCTCCTCCACACAAATTCCCGGTCTCCGTGTATCTTTTCTTACCAATAACATCATCAGCATCAGGCTCTTTATCTAATCTTTTATTCATTAAACCGTCTAAACATACTTGATGTCTTGTTCATTACGATCGTTGCGTCACGTAATTTGTCACATCTCAATAACAGTTCACCTCTTTCTGTGAGAAGGTCACTTAGCACACTTATTAGTTGCTGCCTCTGCTGAATGTCCATTCTCCCCCCCCCCCCCCAACAAGTTTCTGTTAGGTATCATGTAACTTGGGAGATTGCAATGCAATCAAATAACCTGTCCATCCTCAATTCCCTTCTAAACCTTCCTATCCCATGTACCTCATATACCCGAATAATGACGTTTTTCATAATCTAGGAGGTCATATCCTTGCATACCGTTTGAAATGCTGACTCACATACAAGTACTTTCTTAAAGAGAATATATACTTTGAGTTGCGCTTCATTTAAAGTTCGCATTAAGACCAATTCTGCAAGCGAATAAAAAATTCTCCATCCTTTGTACATGTTTTGAGATTCTTTAAATGCGACTGGCGCTACGTGTGCATTCAGAAGAGATATTTCATGTATGGTTTTCAACGAATTCCACCCTTGAGATCGAGGTCGAGCTATCCAGCGTTCTAGAAAATTTGGACAGATACATCTGAAACAAAATACTTTATCCCAACTCTTGTACTTGTTAGATGTTGGTGTAGATGGTCCACTTATAGGTTCATATGTACACCGTTTCTTAAGAGAGCCTGTGTGTTAGTTATCCGCAATGCATCAGTGACAAACTGCCTTGAAAGATAATATGAACCTGTCTCAGCCTCGAAAAGAGATTCACCTATTTTCCCGAAAAAAGAATTCCCATCAAATCTCAAAAGTCTTAATCTGGTATAACCAGGTGAAGTTTGCTATGTCTCAGTCTGGAATAGCGTGATATTCTTTTGGCTAATTAGACGTTGCGGTCCTTTACTATAGGCATGAAGTCGGTGTCACTCTTGAAATACAACGCTGTTCCTTCACCTTTACCACCTGTCTTGACCATTATATAATCTAAATCTTCATTCCGATTAAAAAGTTTGTCGGACTCAGAATTCATTTGTTGCCTGTTTTAGATCATTTTAAAACTATAACCGAGGCAATCCAACAACTCAGCAATATAGACATAATATGTCTTTGGTGACACTCCATCTACACCATCTCCATAATAGACATGATCCGTGAAGTGTGTTTCAGCATCTGAATAGGAGAAAATGTTGCAACAAAAAATTAGAAACTTTAGCTTGAGTTTTGTGGTTTAAGTAATACCATAGATGTTCGCAGTTGGGATTTTCAAGACTTTGTTTCTGTATTTCACCTTAACGTGGGAACGGCCATGTAGAATAAAATCATGTCTTGTTAGTTCACTTCTAATGTCAAGGTAAAAAGAAACAAACCTAGCCATGCTGGGATTCAAATGGACCGCCAAATTTCATAATTATCACCAAATATGTATGGGATATAAGTTGTGATGAAATCAGTCTTAAAAGATTGGAATATGTAAATATACACTTTAAAGATGCATACTTCCATTAAAAAGTTTTCAAAGGTCATCACAAATACCTTCGATTTCTATTTCCAGGAGTAGCATACCAATTTCGGGCACTCTGTTTCGTTCCAACGCGTGCACCTCGAGTCTTTGCAAAAGTAATTACTGTAGTTGTAGCATATCATCGCAAACACAGTATTCGCTTAGCCAGTTGGTTAGCAGCAAACGAAACAAGACAAATGCTGTTACAAAACGGAGTACAAATTCTCAGTCTCCTTTACCAACAAGGTTTTATTGTCAACAAGAAAAAGTCGCAGCTTGTGTCAGTTCTGTCGGTAACATATCTAGAAAGTTACTTGAACCTCATAAAAGGGTTAGTTCTTCCGACACTATTACATGTTATGCAATCTGACAATGAATTAGTGGCTGTTAGCCCTGAAAAACAATATGATGCTGAAAGCTGTACATATAATGGGCAAGAAGAATATGTTGGCAGATACTTTGAATCGGGAACATATCCGACAGACGGAGTGGTCCTTGAACCTAACGTGATGTAGAGGTTAAGGTGTCTGCTGCTCATCCTGGAGGTTGCGGGTTCGAGCACCACTGAGGTCACGATCGAACTTCCTCATGTGACACCAATACTTGATTTTCCAGGAAGCGGACTCTAGAGTGACTCGATAAGCTACAAGCTTTCTTCACAATCGAGCTAAAATAAATCGGTATAAACTTAATTAAGCAGTGTTTTCAAAGTTATTCAGAATTTGGGGTTATCCGATGTCAGACCTCTTTGCAACTTTACAGAACAAAAAGACTCCACTATTTTGTGCCTGGATTCCACATTCACAGGCATTTGCACTGGGTGCATTCCCGCCAACACAGCTTCTTCCCAGAGTTTTAAGTCATATGCAGAAGTTTCAGTGCACACCCACAGTGGCCCAGACAACATTACTATCCACAGTTGCTGAAATTGATGATAGCCAATCCAATACAACTGCTATGCAGTCAGGATCTGTTAACTCAGTGCAAGGGATGAGTCTCCCATCCATGTCCATAGACTCTACACCTGACTGCATGGCTGTTACCGACAGAGGCCTTTCTAAAGAAAATGTCAAGGTCATGGCGAAAAGGCTTTCAGAAAGACTATCAACGCAAGATCATGCAATTCAATAGCTGGTGTCGTCAAAAGAAAATGGATGCCTCTTAAGCCAATTGTCAGATTTTTTAACACACCTATTTGAAAAAGATCTGAAATACAGGACAGTTAATGGCTGCAAGCCAATGATGTCATCAGTTTTTGCACCTGCGGAGAACATTCCTATAGATTAGCATCCCTTCATTATAAGGTTACACCGAGCAGTTTTTAATGAGCACCCTCGACTTAAAAATCTGGTACCTGAATGGAATCTTCTTTTGATTTCAGAATGCCCAAAGACAGCTCCATTTGAACCGCTGAAGGATGCATCTTTACCTCACCTGGAAGGTCTGATATTTTTTGGCGATTACTACCGTTAGAAGATGCAGTGATCTTCAGTCGCTACAGCTAGGTGAAGATGTAGTAAATGTTCTAAAGAAAGGGGTAACTTTTATTAGGACTTGATTGTCGAAACAAGACAGACCAAATCATTCTGATAGAAATATTTTTCTCCCAGCTTGGCCAAAATTACAAAACTCTGGTCCCTAAGCGGACCCTTTTCTTTGACTTAAAAAGGACAGAGGAATTTAGAAAAATCAGACTCTGGTCATGATGTAGTTGAGTTATTTTGAGCAACAAAGAAGTCACATAAGCCAGTTACACCCGAGATTGTGTCTAGATGGTTAGTAAATGTCATACAACTGTTACATAGTCCTCTTCGGATTGTGCTGAACACTTCAAGAATCTGAAAAATATGTTTGAAGTGTTTTGAGGTTACTTTGATTAAAGTAGTATGCGACCCTTGTCCGACGTCAGACGTCAAAAAGCGAGTTTTCTCCGATTGTCATGAAAGTTTGCCTATTGTTAGTATAACATATTGCTCGCATTGTGTTTGTTTTAATTGTCCTATTTTTTCATTTCGTTTCCTATCAACGTGACGTCGAATGTCGGTGGTGTAAAATCGACGTTTTACATGCATAACTTGTTCAAATCTTTCCTAATTTTAAAACCACCACATGCTAGCTCTATCTGCGAAATACGCACATATAAAATGTTGATGTTTTTGTCTTCATTTTTTCCAACGCGAAGCATTTAATACTGAAAATCCACCCAATGTTTTCAAAATTTGACCGTGTTTTATGAAATATTCGACATTTTTTTGCATCATTCCTTCTGCTTTTCAATCACTTTTAAACAAAATTG
This sequence comes from Saxidomus gigantea, assembly GCA_032359765.1. Lineage (NCBI taxonomy): Eukaryota > Metazoa > Mollusca > Bivalvia > Venerida > Veneridae > Saxidomus > Saxidomus gigantea. Next base: position 5,492 of record JAUMHA010394874.1, read on the forward strand.
TCCCTTTGATAAAGCAAATCGTTGATATTTTTTACATTCAAGCAAACACAACAATCACCCATGTAAAAAATACTTTTTTATAAATGAGACTTATAATCATCATCATCAGTATCATCAGCATTTTATGAATTGTACTCTATTGCATCATTTGAAACATTTAGGTTATGAAATATTACAAAGGCGGAAATGACAATGTTGTTCAAAATATTGATAATGCAAATTCTCATAGTCCTGTAAAAATTGATTGATTTTCACAAATTTTAAAACAGATTTAGTACTTTGTATACAAGGACCTTAAGAATCCCAGTTCTTCAAAGAGTACTGGTTTAGATGAAGTCCCTGCCAGAGTTTGAAGGATGCTGCAGTCTTCATAAAAGTATCAATTACTTTTAGTGTAAATATGTCAATGACAGATAATACGGTACCAGGTGATATGAAAATGGGCAGGTAAACCCTTTGTTTAAGAAATTTGATAATCTTGAGGTACAATGTAGGCAATTATAAACCAGTTTCTTATGTATTGCTTCTGAAGTTTGTCAATACACAGTTTGAAAAGTATTCAGCTGAAAATAATTTATTTCTCGAATAGCAGTCCGATTTTAGAAACTCATACTGATACATGTCTTGTACATGTAATAGATCATATATGAACTAATGATGCCAAAGGATTAAAGGATTATACACGAATGGTCATGTTAGATTTACAAAAACAGGTTTTGATGCTGTTTATCATTTATTTTATGTAGTAGACTAATTCCAATGTGCCTCAAACTATTTATTGGTTTATGTCTTATCTAAAAGGAAATAAAAACATGTCATTGGCAGCAATGTATTCTCTGAATCTAAAAATGATTTTCTGTGATGACAGCTTTGGTGAGTTTAACACGTATTAAAAATGTTCCTGATAATTGTAAATTGCTTCCTAATATATCAGGTTATAAAGTATGAATTGTCACAAGGAGAAAACCCGAGGATTACGGTTGGAATATTTTAGCGCTGCAAGCATGTTACATACATTTTAGAGGACGATCATATAAGAGTTTGTATCAGTTTATTTGAAGCTATCACACAAGTAGTTCAGTGCCGCACTTAAACATGATTACTACGGCTTTAATAGGCTATTTAAAGTAACTAATCTATCAATCTTTACCGTTATCATAGGGCAAAAAGCGTTTTAAGTGCAAGCCAAACATTTGTCTGTTTAGGCCTGTACCGAAAGTTCAAATTAAAGACCTTCTTGAAAGAAATATCTGTAGGACGAACAGGAGGATTGTGACTTAGTATGACATGTCCCGTCTTTTACAAGTTGAGTGCATACTTAACATTTTTAGTAATCGTTTAATAGCCTCTTGATGTCGCCTTTATCTGTATGATAGAGTCAAATTGTGTCAAATCAGATAGTGTCCGAAATATTTCTCTCGAAATTTAAATATTATATTGAAGTAATATGCATATATACACATTTTATATCATAACGTATTATTGTTTTTTATGATTATGTTGAATCATATCCGTAAAGTTGGTTTGCAGTTCGCACTTCGCGATACGAAAAATCAGTTTGCAGTTCGCAATTCGAATCGCGAACTGCGAACTGGCAACTAGTCTGCAGTTCGCAATTAGCAATTCGAATCGCGAACTGCAAACTGACAACTAGTCTGCAGTTCGCAATTCGCAATTCGAATTGCGAACTGCTATTCGAACAGTGATTTGAATTGCGAACTGCGAACTACACACTAGTTGCCAATTCGCAGTTCGCGATTCAAATAGCGAATGGCAAAATGAAAACCAGTCACCAGTTTGCGATAAGAATTGCGAACTGTAGAAATGCAAACCAGTCACCGGTTTCTGATTCGAATAGCGAATTGGGAACTGTCGGCTAGTCGACTAAAAGTTGCTTCTAGAAGATTGAAACCCCTTTGTAATGAAAATTGTCTTTAATTATGCTAAGAGATGCTTCTCTAAGGATTTTAAAAGGTTTTGATATCTTTAATAATTATTTAATGTTGGCTACAACAAAGATGCATCAAGGGCGGAGAGGGTAGTCAAAAAGGGCAGCATGGGGAGGAAAAAGGACAGGGTGCAACACTCTGTTAAAACGCTCTCGATAAATCCCTACCATGTTTCGAAAATGCTAATACTTGATGTTCAATTATATTCCGATTTCTTGTAATAATCAATGAACCGTTATTGTGTACTAAGATATACTGATCGGCAAAAGAAATGCAAGGGTGGTGCGGTGATCGAGTGGTTAACGCTTTGGACTACCAATCCGGAGGTCCCGGGTTCGAATGCTGGCCGGGGCACTGGAAATTTCAAAAACGCTTTTCAGTGTTTCCCACCTATCTAGAGATGAACTGGTTAGAAACCCAGAGGTAGTCTCACGTGTATCGGTGCTATACACCGAGCATGTAAAAGAACCAAGGAGTATATTCGTAAAATAGCTAGGGTCTGGTTCCCCGGATTCCCTTGTATCTTCATCAGTCTCTCTTCAACCTGCGCCTGTCCGGAGTCTAGGCAAGTTCACACAGGGTCGGCCGGGACTTATAAACAATCAAAGAAAAAAGAAAAAAAAGAAACGCAACTTTGCCAAATAACTTGAAATATATCATATCCTAGCAGAATTCGCCTGGAGCAGATACATAGAAGAAATAAAAACGTCACTAAATGAATTATCAACTTGTAATTTCATGCAGACAGATAGGAAACACGTTTTAATGAAACAAATATACACTGACACTTTTCTGTAAATAGTAAGAAATAAAAAATTTGCGTTTTTGCCATTGAATAGACTAGTATCAATAGCATATCTGAACTGTGTTCTGTTATAAAGTAATGCATATACATGTACATTGTATTGGCATAGCTCTTATTATTATGGAAGAGATTTTCATAAGGCCTTTTGTGTTTTAGCAGACTCGCACACAAGCTATGATATATACCAGAAGTTTACCCGGTATTCATAATTTATTTCAAGAAATATTATGTTGAATTATTTCGATATGGTCTGCCTTTTATCAGCATCTGACCCAGGATTGGTAAAGCGCTGAAGTCTGAAGTAGTTATAAGAACTAGTTCTGGCCCAATGCTTTAAAAACATATGTCAAGTCTTTTGTTCGTGATTTAACGCCCGTTTTCATCAGTATTTGAGTTGATTTCAGGCAGGCAGTTTACCTTCGTTCCTGGAAAGGACCAGTACTAGACTCCATCCTCCGTAAGAAACTGCCAACGTTCTCACAGAAAGAGACATGGTCGGTAGGAGGGCTTGCACCTATACCCGCTAACCCTCAATCAGTTAGAGCTGAAGTTTCAGCAATTTCAATTCAGCGACTCTGGTCACTCGACCACGCGAGCGGTCCGACTGTAGTTATATGTATGTGCTAAAAAAAGAATTAAATACCAACCGATCATATAGTCATGGTCTTTTTATAAAAACGTAAACGAAATGATGTTAATTTGATGCTCTGTGGAGACTTGAATGTCGTACATAGGACAATCCCGATTAAGTAACAGACGACGATTTAAGTCACATGAGCATGTTAACTGATAATTATGTAACTGACAATGAGATTATTAAAGCCGTTTTTCCCAAGACAAATAACATACGAATAATAACAGTACATTATTATTAGAATTATGTAAACATACTGAATTACGTATATTTCACGGGCACTGGAATAGGACGGTATACTTTTGTTGGTCATAGGGGTTGAAATAAATGTTAGAGGGACACAAAATCTTTTTAATTGTTTTATCTGACCATTATTTGATACCATTTTCTTTTTAATTCGGTAGCTTGACCTTAAGAAGGTAGATGATAGCTTCAATAATTTAAATCATAAGTATCACTGCGGATGAACGACCACCGGATATTGGCTGTAAATGGAGCACAGATAATTAGTTTTCGCGAGGAACGTGTTACAACTGGGGTAATCCGATTTTCACTCTAATGCATATTATTTTGTGTTTATTTGTGTGTTTTTTGAAACTTTAACGACTATCCACGCTTAATGCATTCTCCAGGTGCACCACATGTGTACGTTTAAATGTTGAAGACATTAAAAAAATGTTGGCCTGCTCACTCGAAAAATCTCGACTGTTGTCAAATTCTGTCGTTAAATTTTGGAAATCATTAATATGTAAAAATTTGAATGGAGCGATTCATTTGCCCAAAGACAATATATTTATGTTCCAAATTTCATCAATTTCGATGAAAGTATAGCGAGGATACGGTTCCTGAAACATATTAATTACTGTACTGTGTATTGGTTAAACGTGTACTGAGTATTGACGGAATGAGCGAATCACTGTACTGAGTATTGCATGAAGAAATGAGTAAAAAAATAAAATATTTGAAACGGGAAATAGCAGTTGAAGATATACAATCAGGAAGTGTGTTTCTTTGCACAAGTCTTATTAAATGTTAATAATTTATACTATGTAAGTGAATAATAAACTGCTTTGTCCGGCGTTTGAGTATTGGACACACATGTAACAACTACATTTATATTTTTTAAAACGTTCCACCAAATAATCGTCGCAATATCGCATCTAAATGCATATGCTGTGCTGTACTGCACTACCAATTTAATGAGCCAGACATTTAGTGACTTTTAATGTTATCTACAACCAAGTAAGTTTAAAGATTGTAGCTTATCTTGTTATGTCGGAAAATTAAATCGAAGCAAGTAAAGGATAGAACCTTGGGATACATGTTACCAACAAGATCAAACAAGAGGGCTAAGACTTCAATCCTAAACTATATATCATAAACATAAACATTTTCTTTGACCTTGGCAAAACAAACCTTCAGACCAATTTAAATGATGATTGGGTTGTAAATATCACCTGTATGGCATACACAAGGCTTTTAAATGGGTGACCTAATTTTTGACCCCAGATCACCTACATTTGAACTCGACATAAATTGCATCAGGACAATCAAACTGACCAATTTCATGAAAAATGCAACCTCTATTGCATACACAAGGTTTTTCCGTGATTTGACCTCGTGATCTTGTTTTGGAAACCAGATGACCCATATTCGAACTCGGCCTAGACTACATTAAAGCTGTCATTCTGACCAAGATTAATGAAAGTTCCAGTGAAAAATGCAGCCTCTATTGCATACACAAGGTTGGTTAAATGCGCACACATGATAGACGACAGGCAGGCGACAGACAGACGACGGACACCAGACGACCACAATAACTCACCTTGGGCACATCGTGCTCAGATGAGCTATTAAAACGCTTAAAAAAACAGCAGAGTATTTCGATTACTCACTTTTAATGACCAATACTCAGTACACGTTAGTATCAATACTCCAGTACACCAACAAGTAAAATAAACAATACCCAGTACACTAGCTCGTGTTATATTTTTATTAATATTTTGGCCCAGAAATAACGTTTGTTGATAACATTTTGAAAACTAATGCCTGGTACTTGCGCAAATAAATCGCTCGATCCAGGTTATTCACATCTTAGCACATTTGCGAAATTAAACGGTAAACATTACCAACGGCCAAATTTTTCAAGTGAGCAGGCCATCTTTTGTGTGGTATTTCAACATATAAACCTACATCATTTACATGCATTAACAGTTTATGACGGTCTCATTGGCATCAACACAGCCTTCAATTTGCACAGGGATATGTGTTTGCATTAGAAATCTCAGCTGGAGTTATGTTATGTCTATCACCCAAAACTTCTGTGGCATAAACTTTCTCACTAAAGACAGTGACACAAAGCAGATAAGAGACTCGCTTACATATTGACAAGAGTTTCGCACTCGGACCTGCTGATAATTTGGACTGGCAGTGTATACCACAATAACAAATCACATTAAGCAATCAAAAGACTTAACTATTTCACGATTCTTGTATAAGTTCATCTATTTTGTTGTTGTGTTATATACCATATTAATAACAGGAATAAGCTGACTGAAATTATAGTAGTAGTGATGAAGTACTACACATGACTGCAATATCATACATTATTATTCAACTTTACATTATTATTCAACTTTACATTATTACACTCTGTATTAGATCAATTGCACACATGATATGAAACAGGTAGAGCTAATACAAAGCATAACTGAGCCAAT
>JAUMHA010394896.1:0-11597 GCA_032359765.1 Saxidomus gigantea
TGCATGCTCCTGATTGATATCAATTTGCTTATACTTTGAATTTGTTGAGGTACGTATTCGATCAAACAAATGAAATACATTGAATATAAATCTTATTACTAATGCAGGTTTAATGATGCGTTGCATTTATCTCAAGTTAGCTATATACGGTCATGTCTGCCCTCTTTGTATTCCAGTCCAGCAGCCTGATTTAGAGACTTAGACATTTAAAATGTACCACTTTTCAATTCCAGTCTCTTTTTTATTCACTCCAATAGGATCATATTTCTTTCAAATTGTCACTCAAAATGAACTATCAATAAAACTGATCAAAACTAGCTGATTGTGAAAAACATTCTCTATTAGTTAGGCAAAGACATTGATACATCACTAATTAACGTTTAAACCATCCATACAAGTAAACGATATTGATTGGAAATGAAAATGTTCACAAAGTACCACGGTACCATACAACAAAACTAATTATACACACTAAATATCAACCACAAAATTAAACAAGGCCATGATGGCCCTGGGTCGCTCAATTGAGAAACCTTACTCAATTTATTCAACTAGTAACTAGGTTATGATAAGTGAACGTGCTGGGGTGTAAAAGTAAGTAAAATTTGTTTGTTAAATCAGGGCCTCTACTTCTCGATCGATCAAGCTGACAATCGAAATAATCCGAGATCTTATGGAAATACACGTTCTGTGTGCAAATTATTAAGATTAGTGTTGAAATGAAAGTTATAGAATGTAAACGTAACTTAATTTGCAATTGTAGTTAAATTAGGGACCATGCCTCAAAGTTTTAATCTGACCAAGCCCGTATTCGAACTGGTCTTGGATCTTATAGTCATCAACTTTATATGTAAGTATGGTAAGGATCAGTGAATAAATAAATATGCTAGAGTGTAAATATAGTCAAATATTGCATTTTTTGTTTAATCAGGGGTCATACTCTAAATGTTTTAATCAAGTAAAGCCCATAATCGTACGTACCTGAGACCGTATAGTCATACACAGTCTGTGCAAATATAAATAGGATTAGTGAAGAAATGTATGTGCTAGAGTGTAAAAATACTTAAATATTCATATTTATGATAAATTAGGGACCATAACTCTTTAAGTATTAATCCGAACAACACTATAATCCAACTCATCCGAGATTTCAGAGTCTGTGTAAATGTTATTTATAAAGATTAGTGAAGAAATGAAGGTGCTAGAGTGTAAACATACATATTGCAATTTTTGCTAAATCAGGGTCTATACCTGGAAGTATTGATTAAATCAAACCAATAATCGAACGCATGTAAGATCTGATAGTCATACACATATATTAAAGTTTGTTTAGGATGACGTCAGAAAGAGTGTAAACAAACCAAATGTTGATGGACGAAGACGGGCGACGGACATCAGGCGATCATAATAGCTCACCTTGATCACTTTGTGCTTAGATAAACAAAAACAAAACGAACATCGTGTTGTTATGTTACATATTAATTTATCTTTCTAACGTTGTCAATCGAGGTATCATATATCAAAAATAGCGTCTCAAATTTTTTCGTGAATAGTTATGGTCTGGTTTCAATCTTTACAACATAATAAAAATTATGTACTTGTACACATATTCTAGAACATTCCACATACGACGGCAATTCTATCGATTCCGTTCTGTCACTGGTCTTTGGATGTCTAAGACATTGATTGTATCAAGAAACATTTCCGTGTAGCCCATTCGTGCATGTGTCCATTAAAATATAGTATACCTCTTTTCAAACAGCTATGCTGCAAAGCAGATGAACAATACAATGTCATCTGATCAGGATTTAAGTTGTTAGTAATTTGGATAGTAATTCGGCAAGACACCTTTGTTTAAAGAAATTAACTTGCCCATATTGGAAGTCGGAAAATCTCACTGTAAAAGCCAAGGTATAAATGGTTTAAGGCTATATATTTTACCCCAAGAAAGACTATAAAATATTCACTTTGACTTCTGTGGACAGAAGAAGTGTGTCATGAATAAGCTTTATACTAAGGCGTTTATTTTTGGAAAAACATTGTACTAACCAAAGAACTCGAGGTTGTCGTATGGCGGAAAAGCAATCCACTTTTAAGTATACTGAACAGCAGGGTCAATAGGATTAACTGCACATGAATCCTTCTTTATTGCATTCCTTGCCCTTTATTGAAATGACCAGCCTTGCATTGTTTTACCGAGCCATTGTTTGCTCTTTGCTGTGTCACAAAATGGTAAAAATCAAGAGCCATCTCCAGAAAGCAAAATTACCTAGGATGACAACTGATACATATGTAAATTGCCTACCTTTTAGCACAACTACTAGTAAAATACATTAACTTTTAGCTAGGTATCAGCCAGTAGGATACCCGACTATCACAAAGCTTGATTGATGAAACCACAACTATAAGCTACGTTCGAAACAGTATACCGTCTATCTTCTTCTACCACAACTTCAATAGCATCAGCGTTTTTTGTTAGTTTCTGCAACAACGGTCCTACTTCAAGGGTTAGTGCCTTGCGGGTCAGGATGATCTCCTTATACTTTTTTCCAACGAATTAACTCAAAATCGATATAATTTTGCGATAGTTGAAAAAGAAACTTGGGATTAAAGGTCCATTACAAAGACCAAATCAAATTTTATTTTAAATCAGGAATTGTAACAGGGAAATGCAGTTTGAAACTGGCTTCTGAAACTTTGCAATATCCGTGGAGTATTTCTTTGTTTGAAAAACGAGTGAATGTTTTTGTATTTCCTAAGATTGACCTGGGTGGTCTTTTTGTCCTACTTTCGCTTTATTGCATGTTGTAAACAGTCAGAGATATACATTGCACATCATTGGAAGTAAAGTTCTTTCAACTATAATTCAAACAAAAGGGCCAAGATGGCTCTATATCGCTCACCTTGGTACAAGTCCACTTGCCTGGTGGAAGATCACTTAGTCTAGATAATGTTATATACCAAATAGGTTTTCCTATATATGTCTTTTTAATAAGATGGTAAATTCCTTTTTTAGTTTGAATGTGAATCATTGAATGGATAAAGTTAATGAAAATAACAATTCTAGTCGCCTTTGAAAAATTGACTGTTATGGGTCTGAATACATTGTGAGAGACACTGTTCATTTATGTAAATAACTAATCTACGAGTATCTCTCTCAGTTGAAAACTCTACGGCCAGTCAATCACATACAGAATTAATCATAAATAACTACATTCTTTACAAAATAAACGTGCTTTGACATATTAGTACAACTATACATATACAATCCTTAATGATTATCAACGTCTTACATCCAGTTTATGTTTTAAAAAACTTCTGCACTAAATATCATTTGACATAAAGAGGATTTGATAAACATCTGTCTCCTGCTTCAGGCATGTAAGGGTGAAACCACAGTTCACTTAGCCAACAGGCCAAGCCCAAAATTTCAAGGCCATGATATATACTTTCAATAACATATTGTTAAAAATTACTCAGTCCACTAACGACGTGCCCACTATTTTCTTCAACATTTGGTTCAGGTTCAACAACTGCCACGCGTTTTTCAATGTTTTTGTTAGATGTTGGCATCTCAATCAAGGTTAGATCCCAAAAGTCATCAGGAATGTTTTTGATGACACAATTTGTTGCACTTTTTGCGTAAACTAAGTCTTGGGGTGGTATATTTGGATTGAAATGCATCCCAAGGATAATTTCGACACTTGCAGACGAACCAATATTTCTTCCGTAATACATAAACGGCATCCAGTCAAGTGCCACTTTATCTGGACAGTTCTCAATGTGATCCGTGTTTATAGTCCCGGCCGACCTTGGGTTTTCTCCCCTGTCGAACTTGTTAAGATCACTTACACCGTAACCGTTCTTTTCTGTCATTTGTTTATCGTTCTTTAACTTTGTTCCCGATGTTTTATCATGTAAGTCAAATTTCATTTCCCCCGGAGTTTTTGGATCGAGACTGGGCGAAAAGGTGAATCTATCTAAATTGATCAAGAAATAAAACCTATTCAACGACTCATTGATATCGTTTGAAATACGGATCCCTGTAGCTAAATCATTTTTATGAATTACAAACAACAAGACGACAGGGTAAGTGTCAATATTTTCAGTGAGTAACTGCTTAATGGAATAGTTCACAATTTTCCAAAACCTCTGACTCTGGGATGGATACGTTGCCCTGATATTTTCTAAATACATTTGTTCATAGTGTGGAAAATGATCAACTTGAGGCTGAAACCTCTTGCGTAGTAATGGACCAAATAAATATGCACTCACAATCACACTCGCAGTCAATATGATATACCCAAAGCACCAAACGCGCAGATTTGGTCGATTCATTTTATCACGCAGAATTCCTGCAAGTCCATAATCTTGCGTTCTTGGACCTGAAGTGAAGAAGTTTTAAACAACCTATATAGTTCGATCATTATCGTTTCTACCAATGAATAAATTCAAATAAGTTTAAATCTAGTCGTAGCAAAACAATGAATTTTAAGTACATTGGCATGAAATGCTTCTCCGCTAGATTCCTGTTTATGCCTCTTAAATATATTGCATATAATACTAACAAAACCATTCAGTACCCGTACACTTCTCGGTGCAATGAGCTTTACTGTAATCCTATAATTTTGCAGTAAGTTTAAAAATGATTCGATATGTATCATTTCAAGAAATATTAAAGTCTGTTCCACCTAATTTTGGACCACTAGTTTCTTAGAGACATTGCATGTATTTTTGCTTTTTATAGCATATTTATATCTCGAAATTTAATATCTCCAGGTATCTTTTTGGTTTTTCCATTATTTCTTATTAAAACGAAAAAATCCGCAATTTTGTGAATTTCTCCATAGGGCGTATTGCAAAGTGACGTAAGTCGTGCGTCGCGTTGATTTCCAAGATGTAGGCGTCCATAACTGACGTTACCAGGGACGTACTCAAAATTACCAACGTCGAAAGAGACAAGTTTTTTACGGTGCATATCTGCTATTTAATAAATGTAAATATGCAGACCTGAACAAATCCGTATCGACCATTTAACGATTTCGGCATAGACATACTTATTTTAAATTACCGGTATCACATGATACAGTCCGCACATTTTCTTCATCTGATAAACATGTAAGGGCCCTAAACTTTAATTGTCGACATAAGGCATGGGAATCAGACAGGCTGTTTTCGAGATGACTGTTATTATAGAAAGAATAAAATAAATGTGTTCTATTGTTGGAAACGGCAAATATCATATCTTTAGACAATATCACTCCCGTAACAGGTAATGTATTAATTGCATCTATACAGACAGAACTTGTCTGACCACGGACACATAGACGAATGAACACATGTCAAATATTATTTGATACTTAGAATATATTTTATACAACAATAATAAGTAATTTAAAAGCCTTTGTACCTATAAAACATTTATATCAGACAAGTCTATCCATTTTTGCTTAATTAAAGGGAACCGAAAGTCAAAAAAAAATATTCCCATGTTGTAGTCCGTAGAATTTTATACAGATTCGCTTATTTGCAATCAAAATAAATGCGATATTAATTTTGTAATATTTGATTTAAAACGTCAATTTTTAGCCTGTCGCTTGCTCAATGTTATTTGCCATATTTGCTTTGTTGAGTCACGTGACCCACTATGTGTGACGTCATCCTGCGCTGATCAGTCTCAGTGGCCAGCGAGCGCTAGCATTTTCTTTTAATTGCTGATAGTATATATGTGACAATTTCCTTTGACCCATAACAAAGAAAAACTCTTTTATTATCTATTACGAGCTTCTTTACCATTCTTGGCCGTTCACAGTTTTCACGACAAATTGCCTCCATCCTACATAATCATTAGGGACCGATAATTACAGCGCAATTTTCACCCGTTACTTGAGACAAAATGCGAAGATTAATTTTAATTTACGTCAAAATTATATGTGCAGCATTTGCAAGTAAAACTAATATTTAATAATGGATGATCACGGACTTGTACCGTATAATTTTGAACCCGAGTACACGGAGGAAGAACTGCATTCTTTAGAGGAAATTATGCATTTAACTGAGGATGTACAAGAGTTCGACATCGGCTATCGGACTAGACAGGTTTTACGGAGGCAGTTGTACGGATCGTTCGGTGTGTTAAGACGATCTAAATACGACCCAGATCACTTTTCGTTCCATAGGGGCAAAATAATGATCGTGTTAAAATCATGAATATTTTTTCGCTTCATATTGATTGTCCTTTTTTGTTCAAGTTGTACCGAGTCAATTTTGATAATCATACATGTGATACAATAAATTTGCATGTGGTTATATGTAGTTTGTGTTTTCTGTACGTGCTAAAAGGGCCTCTAGAATGCACCAGATGCAATGTTAGATTTCAATTTTTCAGAGGCAGCATGCCCCCGGAATCCCCCTAGCACAACTGTGTGTATACTTCACTTTTATCCAGGTACGCCTCTGCATAGAAAAAAACTTTCATCGGAGTACATAAATTCTGTCATCAACAGCCAAACAGATGTATTTTCCGAATATATGTGGGGGTGCTAGAAACTTTCATTTGCTGAATTGTTTTTATATATGTTGTATATATGTAAGCTTACTAAATAATATTTTTATGCAGACTTGGTCGTATATTATAAATGTAACTTAAAGGTTAGTGACAAATAATGTATATGTATAAAAGTTATTGGCCAATCATTCATTAAATATATGGTTAGTGATAAACAAATTCATATGTTATCTCGATCGTTCACATAAAAAAAGTTGAATAATTCAAATTGGGCACTCTGCATTTTGTTGTGTAATTATCAAATGCAATTGACCTGTGTGCAATACGCAATAATGTGTGACCAGTTAGATCGCTGTATCGTTTATTAGGGTTTTTCGTTGGTACCGGTTTCCCACACGACCAACGTCCCCAGAAGAGGTAAGTTGTTTTAGGTTTCAGAGGATAGTGCAAGATACAGAAAGCGCCCCAATTCCAGAGACACCCCTGGTTCTTTTAACATTCCATGTGTATAGAACCCATACATGGGACCTCGGTTGTAGTCTCATCTGAAAGACTGTTAGTAATTTTAGTTGGTCAGCCCCGGGAATCGAACCCGCTACCTTGAGATTTCAAGTATCGTGCTCTACCAATCCGGGCTGACTTAGATCGCTGGCAAGGGGTCGCCAATTAAAAACAAATCTTTCGCATCCTTTGTTGTTACTTATGCCCTTGGGCTTGATCCAATGAAAAGTTCTTCAATGGTTGGATCTACGCTAATTATTTACCATGGCAACGTTGTCAAAATGAGATATTGTTTGTGTAATTTGATTTTTCTGAAAGCGAGAATTAAAATGTTTCAATGACTTTAAGGATGATCACAGCTTTCAGTGTTCCGCAACATGTAAGTAACTTTTTAGTATCTGTTTCACAGAGATTCTATATAGGGTCTTTACTGTAACATAAAGTTATGCACTTGTGAAAATCTATATCAACATAGGATAAGTTTGTAACAAATAAATCCTTAATCTTAATATTAGAAACTTAAAGAAAATAATTAAAATATATAAATCATTTTACAAAGGCCGGATTTAAAATGCATTTTCTGTCTTGTCATGCATGATTTTTCATCGAACATCATTAAACAATCATTTTCAATATTTTAAAAAAAGACATTGAAATAAGTAAACATATATTAAATGAAAACGGCCGACTTCGAGTTCGCAGGTGCGTGAAAGACCTCTTGGCGCAGGCGCACTTGAGCTTTAAAGCTATCAATGGCGGCGTCCGTAAACCAGGTGGAAATCACGCAATTTAAAAGAAAAATTGAATAAATCATTAAAACGCAATTGACCACATTCAAACGCATTTTCGGAAATGAAATAAAATGACGGGTTCGTTTGAATTTCGCTGACGAGTTTTCTGACTTTCGGTACCCTTTTATACCCCTTTTGTTACGTAACTTGAGACCCAGTTTGTCGTCGGATAAGAAATGAAACCTTCTTAGCCGTTATGCTAAAAATAAAACGAATTTGAAATCGATCCGTAACTCAAAACGTTTTTCCGATGTAGTCCATTTACAGTTCATGTATTGCGTTCAGACGGACGAAACATTTTTATATGATTTTTTATGAGATAAATGTTTGGTTAGCAGGCATCACATGATGTGAAGACGATATTCATATCGCATTTACTCATATTCCAATCGCGTGACTGTTCGCATCGTCACTTCGCATCGTATTATAGCCCCTTCGCATCGTGATCCTTACCGTACACTTAAGCTCTACATGTAAATAACAGCGGATTTTGTCCAAACAACAGTAAAAAGGGATATGCCTACAAATAAGGAAGGCACCTGCATATCGAACTGGTGATCTCTTAAAAAGCGTATATATAAATTATACGCGCTCCGAAAAAGGTGTGTGCCGCACTTGTACCAGGACCTTTATTATACCTCCTGAACACAAAGTGTAAGCGGGTATACTTGATTCAGCTTGTCCGTCCGTCCGTCCGTCTGTAGACGGAATCTTGTGGACACTAAATCTCCAATACCCCTGGTCAGAATTTAATGATAATTCACACAAGTGATAAATACAGTGCCTAGTTGTGCATGGTCCATGTTTCGGGTCTCTATGTCAAAGGTCAAGGTCAAAGGGGCTCGGATAGTAAAATCTTGTGGACACTAAATCTCCAAAACCCTGGTCAGAATTGGTGATACTTCACACAAATGATAAGTACAATGCCTAGTTGTGCATAATTCATGTTCCATGTCTTTAGCCAAAGGTCGAGGTCACTGGGGCTCGAGATGGTAAAATCTTGTGAACGTTTAATCTCCAAAACCCATTGTCAGAATTTAATGATACTTCACAGAAGTGATAAGTGCAATGCTTAGTTGTGCATGGTTGATGTTTCAGGTCATTAGGTTAAAGGTCAAGGTCACAGGGGCTCGGGAAAGTAAACTTTTGTGGATATTAAATCTCCAAAACCCCTGGTCAGAATTTGATGATACTTCACACAAGTAATAAGTACAATGCCTAGTTGTGCATGGTCTATGTTTCGGGTCTCTAGGTCAAAGGTCAAGGTCACAGGAACTTGAGATAGTAATATCTTGCGGACACTAAATCTCTAAATTCCCTGGTCAGAATTTGATGATACTTCACACAAGTAATTAGTTCAATGCATAGTTGTACATGGTCCATGTTTCGGGTCTATAGGTCAAGGTCACTGGGGCTCGGGATAGTAAAATCTTGTGGACGCTAAATGTCCGAAACCCCTGGTCAGAATTTGGTGATACTTCAAATAAGTGATAAGTACAATGCATAGTTGTGCCTGGTCAGAATTTAATGATATTCATAGAAGTGATAAGCACCATACTTACAGTTGTGCATGTTTCGGGTCACTAGATCAAAGATCACAGGGGCTTGAGATAGTAAAATCTTGTGCGCTATTAATCTCCAAAACCGCCGGTCAGTATTTAATTATACTTCACAGTAACCTTAAGTTGTGCAGGTCCAAAAATCAAAGCATAAAATATTACATACATTTTAAAAACTGTGTCAGTGGGGTGTTCGGGGTGATTTCATCACCTTCAGTGATAGTTCTAGTTACATTCTTTTTTGACGTTTACTTTAATTTTATTTCGCTATGCATAAAGGGGTGTGCGTAAAGTGCACGCTCCCACGTTGGATCCACTCGTGTCATTCTCTGTGATACTACGTCATCTAATGAATACGTCACAAGTAAGTTTCGGAGACTTGAAATCTAGGTATGATGTTGTTTTAAAATCAACAGATCTAGGTTACCACTGTCTGAAGGAAAATGAATGAATTTAGAATGGATTGTGGAGTGTCAAGGGCTATACTATGACATGCATGTTCGGCCACTGTTTAAATGAATGTCTGTTTCACATGCATGCTATGCTACTTCACAAGTTCACATGAAACTCAACTTTCAATAATATTAAGTGCTGTCGTGGACTGGAGTCTGGAGTAGCTTAAATGTGTGACGAACTATCAGTGCGGCATTTAAGTGGCTAGATCTACGAAACGCTCAAACGGAATCATTTGAAAACAGGAATTATTAGGAATTATTAGGTAAATCCTTTTTATGCTAGATCTAGATTAGATCTTCAACAGTTTTTTGTACATTTAGCGTTAGGTTTTTTTTATTATACATGTACATGTGCGTCATCCTACCTCTGTTTGTAATATTGAAATGTCCCCCATACATTTTATGGAAAAACACGTGCACTTTGGCGTAACTTCTCTGTAACGGAAGAGTAAACACCAATTGCGTCCAATGTAAACAATGGCGAGTCTCCATAGAAAAAATAAAAGTCAGCATCTTTACAAAACGACGCGATTGTTTCAAAAACGCTTAAAATTCCTGAGGGTGACTTTTTTGTAGATCGCAAAACAGGTAAAATCTATACGAACACCGTTAGGTATTTTCAGCTCAGCTTAAAGTTGGGTGTCCAATGTGGGATGGAACAGACTTTAGTTCTAAATGTTCTAGAAAGTTCTAGAAATAGAGGATAAATGTTGGTTTCGGTTTAAAACGACGTTATAATTTCACAGAATGGAGTGTTCACGAGTGAAATTATCGTGATATTACTTTGATACCAACCATTATTCTGTTTATTGTATGTATATATCTCTAGATACTTTTGTTTAGTTTGTTTCAATGAAATGTTGAAAATCGCGGGAAACGTTATCAGAAATCACAGCAAATACATGTATAACGCACTTTTACGACGTCGTCGTCGTATGGTTTCCTGCATTCATTACGCTCGGAATACATTTTGACGAAATTCCGGGTAGAAAAAACTGATAATTTCACTGAGTGAACAGTGGGTAAATCGGGATATAATCCACCGTAATATTTCGATAAACCTACGAAAAACATAAAATAAAGTATCTTAAAGGTTCCCTAAAATGATAGGGTGGAGCACGTCGTAAATAACGTCATTTTGTATGCGATATATAAAAGCTATTTATCAATATCAAGCCCTATGGATGACATTCCGCGAGCATTTGTCGTCTGCTACGTTGATGTCAGTATAACAGATAGGTGATTTTGACTTCAATACCGCTTCACAGTTACCGCAGTAGCTATTTGATAAACAAACGTACTAAGCATCAAACCAAATTTAAATGACATCACTAGAAAGTGCTAAAATATGGACGATAATCAAATGTTATCACCGGACTGTTCCGGGGTAGTGAAGATGTGCATTTACAGTAATGCATAACCTTTATATCGATTTTTTTATCAACGTGAAATTTGGTACATGCATTTAAGATACATTGTTTTAAATACGGAATAAATTGAAAAGATAGTAAAATCGTTATGACGATAGTTATAGAGAATATTTGTTTGTTTCAGTGAAATATCGATTTTATTTCACAAGTAAACACCAAACATTGATATTTTCACGAGTGGCGTAGCCACGAGTGTAAATGTCATTTGTTTGGTGTTCAAGAGTGAAATAAAATCAATATTTCACTGAAACAAACAAATTTTCCTTTTATTTTATGTTTTTTGGCAAAATATTCAGTAAAATTTGGAATTATAGCATTTCTTATTCCCCATGGAGAACCCCAGAATGATTACT
>JAUMHA010394929.1:0-11594 GCA_032359765.1 Saxidomus gigantea
CCCGAGAAGGAACTCACGTGATCAAAATCACCCGCCATTTATCGAGGACGCTGCATGTCAAGGCCCAGTTAACGGTTTCACCGATTACAACTACAAGGTAACCAAGAATCGTTTTTTGGTTTTCTCTGTTATACACATTGTACAGTACCGTATTTATATTTCATTGTTGGTATTGCTTTGTTTATTTATGTTTCAAGGTCTTGTCCTTGGTACACAATAATTTTCGATCCACATCATCAGATATCGCTTGAAGTTGAACAAAGCGAAGATTGAATTATTTTTATTGTTCTTTCAAACAATTGATATTGTTGACCATGTGATTATTTTTCATTGAACGTACATTTTATAATAAAACAAACTTCCCTGTCACCCATATATTTGTGAATCATTAATTTTGTGGCATATACTAAATTTCGCCCTATGCACATTTTGTCCCGCGCTTTAGGTAAGGTTCAGCGTAAATCACAAGGTCAAAAGTTATTTTTAGGGGAGTTAATATATAGCCCCAGGCCTTCAGCGCTCACAGCGCTTTGATTTTATAATTCCAATGATTCATGAAGTTCTCGGTTACTCATTTAATTTGTATGACGACCCATGAAATTGGAAAATTCTAGTTATATGTTGGAGAAGCATCATCACTTTTTTGCGTATTGATGAAAGACAACTGTCCATAGGTTCCTAAGTCTTCCTTTTTATTCTTTAATTGTTGTTTATTGTTTTGTTTTTCAACCAAACATTTTGATACTGTCTGTAACTTTAAACAAAAGTGTACATTTCAGGTATTTCGTTTGATTCGGATTTCAGATATTTCTATTGCATAATTGTGTCAATGTAGAACTTGAGTTCAAAAGATTCTACACCTTCTACACCCAAGCAATCTTAGTCTAGTAGTTAAGAAAAAAGATATCTAATTGAACTTCCGTCTTTTATACAGTCTTTAATTGATTATTTTTCAGAATAAACTGCCTTATATATCATTGAAAACTACAAATGCTGGCACAGAAACTACAGTCGATAAACTGAGTGCTGCTCAGAAATTGATGTTGGACTAATTGAATATTTTTGTTTTCAGGAATATGATCAAGCCTTTGGGCAAGTATTTTTTGTTGTATTTGATGTTAATACATTGATGAATGTTCATGAGTTGTTATTAAATATGCCAGTATAGCAGACAGAAATGCCATCTTAGGAATGAGAGTTTAACGACTTAGTTTATCTACAGCTTATGATAGGCATATTTTGTCATAACGAAGTCTTTATTAACTGCAATTGTTATTTCTGTATATTTTGATTGAAACACGAATGCAGCAATTGTGCTGAATCAAAATGAAAACATCAATAATTTGCATTTATTGTATGATTTTGAATCAGTGTTGATTAGACTGGCCTGAGTTTAGTTAGGTGACTGATAGATATTTCATTTTACACGTATTCTATGAAAATACTTTTAAGCGATATAAGAAACAGCACTTACCTTATTGACTGAATATTTTTTGACTGCATATGCGACTAAATAATAACTTGTGGTCGCCTAGTTAAGTAATAAAACTTTCAATAGCTGGTCAGCAGGTATGCGAGTAGGTATATTTTCTTTGATAGAAGAAATGGAATAAAACTTTCTATAAATATAGATTTTCAATATTTCAAAGTATCACTGAAATTCTTTCAAATACTTAATTCGATGATACATGTATTAAATCTTAATAGAAGTAATTTTAATATCAAAAGAAACCGACATTGGAAATCAGTTCCGTGCAACATTGTGTGCTGATACATAAGAAATATCACATCATTTGATTAAATAAGTGATTTCTTTATTGCGTGATTGAAGAACTGTCTCGACATATAGGCATAACTATGGTCGCTTTTCTCTGTTTTTGGCGCCATATTCAACAATTTTGCTCAAATTATTTAATATTCTATATAATGAAGACGAAGAATATGAGATTATTGTATGTATTTTGATAAGGTCCAATAAAAGGTCAGTACAATAACTCTATAATTTAGTTGAGATAAATGCTTGAAGAAAGGTTCACAAAATGAGGAGTGGAAGCTATACCGTCGTAATTAAGTCACTACTCTCGTGTATTCTCAAGACCTAAAAGTCCGAGACCCTCAGGCTTATTGGGCTAATTACTTATATTCGTATTGCTTTAAACTGATTTAACTGCTGTTCAATATGGTCATATTCAGAAAATATACACCGCGGCGAAACAATAGCAAGTGGACTGGGACACAAGTTCTCTCAAAATAAGTAACTGACCGTTCATAAGTGAAGTACAAACAATATTTTAATGATTTTTCTGAACAAAAATCTTTAAAATGGTGTAGTTTTAAGAGCATCTACGAGTTTAATCGAGATAGTTTTCAAAGAAAAAGACGTCTTAGAATCGAAATGATAAATATGTGCCAAAATTCTATCTTTAAATAAAATTCAGTCGTTCGAACGTACTCGTGATTTAATTACTACGCATTCTAACTCCTGACGGAATTTTATTCAACGACAAAATACAGGGACACATTTATTATTTCTTAAATAACTCAAAATAAGCAGAAAGATAATGGAAAGGTTGATAATTAGATAAAGAAGGAAAAATCGGGTAGTGCGTTAGAAGTTTCTTTTATGAAGAGGTTAGAGGAATTCCATACTTCAGTAGAAAAAGATCAAACTTATCACTAATATGTGTGTACGATGTGCAATTGCTACATATTTGTCGATTTTTAGTGTATATTCATTGACTGCTGGTATGATTTGTGGAAAATGTAATTCGAATATATTTGCAGTAAATTGATTTAGCTTTTAATATCGCATTTTCATATCTAGCTGATAATGAAACCAGTTTTTAAATAGATACATAGGTCTTGGTCACCCAGTAACACTTCTTACAGATTCATATTGTAATAGCTTAAATGATTGTTTTTTTTTTCCATAGTATTACGTGATACATCCATTTTACACAGGTGAAGAACTTTCTGATATTGGACACATTCAAAATAAATGAATCTGAATAAAGATTGTGTTTTGATTTAGAGTTGAGTGATCTCGTTGAGCTCAAAACGTTAGATACTGATTTTTGTATGTTAGTTATATGCTCGTGCCACTTAAAATCTGTTGACAATATTCAAAGGCATAGTACCGTTGTTTTCTTGGTTTAAATTAACTAGCCATAATATTGAATATCTCGTTTTGAATATTAAGTAGTAATATATATGTTCAGTCATAGTTTTCTCTCTCATTTCATATATTTGCCAAGAGCAACATTCTTTTTAAAATCTACTTCATATTTCAGATTAACAATTTTATTTCACATTTTCTCCTTTTTTTAACAGAACTGGGTTTGAATTAGAAATATGGATGTCTGAAAAAAATGGAACTAATAATATTTGTCTGTTTTGATTTCAGCTACTCGAAAACAGATAACTCAAATCTTATTGCCGTGTTTTCTTCATTTGAATCTTTGATTGTAAAACATGTTTAGGACCGAAACTTCAAAAATATAATTTAGGGTATTGTCTGAATATTTAGATAAATGTGTTGTCAACGGTTCCATAAATTTACGTTTTACATTATTTTGATACCGTAAATATCCTTTTATTTTTTTGTTTCCAAGAAATATCACATTGGCTTGATTGTAAACTATAAACAACGATAGCATATTGGCATATCATGAAATGTAAGGTCCAAAATAGGTTTTCTCTGCATACTAATCAATGTTTATTTAAAATTTCGTTCTACTAACAGCATTTAGTTTTTGTAATTTCTACATAGTATACAATATATTATTGAACTTCTACATAGTATACCGCTGACTTACGCACGGGCATACACATGCAAGGATATAGTCTCCACCTCTTTTTTCTTCTAATTTCTAGGTGATAATTCAAATATGTCATCAGAGATGGTTAGTGCGATTATATCTGTGTTAGTATGGTCCCTTAATTTACCACCTGGTAAGGTTGAACTTCTGTCCGAAAGATGCTATGTTCCTTTCTATCTGGTAGCTGATCAAACTTTTCCTTGTGTCTATTAATCAGTCTACCAGCACATATGCGTCCTTGTTCACAAAGCTCCATGTCTGGCAACATATATTTGGAACGCCCTGACTGTGTTATGTTGAAAGTGGAAATGATATTGCAGTACGAAATTATAATATCATGTAATAAGATAATTGGTCAAACTCATTAGCTGTTCTGTTTCGTTACACTGTTATGTCATCTCGTACAGATAATGTGCTACTTTGTCCAGCGATTACCTGCCTTGTTAAAGCTGCTCGTTAACAGTTTCCATTCAAAAAAATAATTTCTCCAAATTGATAAAATAAAACATAAAATGTAAATGTAATAGCGAGAAGCACAATTTACATAGCAATTTGAGAAAATCTGTTGAAAGCACCGTTACACCATATTCTTATATTGGAATTTCAAAAGCGTGTGCAACGTTTTAGAATTTGGTAGCGTATAATTTCAAAAATGCAGAAACAGTTTGCAGGAATTTAGTCTGGAACCGTTTGGTGTGTTGATTCGTTCTAAACATATGTTAATTTCAGATAGTTCGATGACCTTTTTCATCAAAATCTAAAGGCCAGCAGCTTCAATATGTCATATTTTAGAAATCTAATTTTATCACCAGAAGCTATCGACGAGCAGCTTTAATGTTGTCCTATTTAGGTGACATGTCGTTCTGTCATACCGTTGTGATGATCTGTTCAGATCTGATTGTTGTTCTGTTGATGCGTTTAGTCGTACTATTGAGGTATCGTCCAGTCACCATACCCAGGAAAGGTATAATTATAGGAAATCGTAATGTTGTCTTGTTTTTTGTGAAACCGTTAAGTAGTTCTCTACAGAAAAGGCGTGGTTATGTAAAATCCTTTTGCGTTGAGGAGTTTATTCTGACAAGAGAAATGATCGTCTTGTACAAAGAGATTGTTGTCTCAATTTGATTGAACAACGTGATGTCTTTAAAAACAACACATCTTTTAACAAAACAATATGTGGAAGTGACAGAATAACATCCCATATCAACAGGATACAGGTTTGACCAATCAGCATCCTGTATATGGGAGGTATAACACTTTCGGAAGAAATGAAATTACCAATTTCACAGAATAATAGCATCTATGCAAATGACACGTAGGGTGTTACAAACATAAATACGAGTGCTTGGTTTGATGTTGTTGAATTATTTTGCATTCAGTGTTAAGAGAGGCTACATCAAGATAATGTCCATTTGTAATGACAACATCATTGAACATGACAGTATTCCTATATTAGCAGGATATAAATAAAGCAAGCTGCATATTTGATCATACATTTGACCAGACTGAAATCTGTTTATTATATGACTGCCTTATTTTTTTGTATTGTTCTTCTTCTTCCATAAAAGTCGATATTGCCGTGCTTTCCAGTTCTGTGGCCTGCATTTCTATCATAGTTTATCATCTGATTTCTGAACGATTATGAGCAATTTGATATCTTACAATATCCTGGAGTATTTACGAACAAGCAATGCACAATTACACCGATATATTGTTTTGTTCTCCTATATTTTACATGCAAAACTAAATAGTCGTATTGAACAAAACAAACACAATGCGATGAATCCGTTATAGAGGATACTTGGAATAACTGCGCATGACTTGACAAACATCTACAAGCACCCGTTATATCAACTTCAATTTGAATCGTATTAGACCAACAACAATATGTCACATTTCACCTGACAAATGGCTGGCATTAGTTGTATTTCTAAAAATCAAACAAAAACAATTACGAGAATAAAGAATACATCAGTAATTTGAAATAATTATTGACCGTCGTTCGTCAACATTTAACTCAAACGACGTCTCCCCTGAAACCACTAAGCCAATGTTAAATAAATTTTGCAATGATGTTCCATGCATGGAGTTCTATCAAAGCTATTCAAAGAATTTTATTCGATCAAGAACTCTGGTTGCTATGGCAAAAAATATGAAAACCTTTTTTGATATCTTCTCTGAAACCACTAAGCCTAGAGTTTAGATATTTCGCATGTAGCATTGCCTATTGAACCTCTAGCTAGATTGTTCAAATTATATGCCTCGGGTCCATTTTGACCCCATCAGAAGGTCACTTGATTTTACATAGGCTTAATGGCATCTATAAGAGAGCGTTTTCAAATCGTCTTCTCTCAAATCACAAGGCCTATAGCTTAGACATTTAGCATGTGATATTGCCTAGTTGATCTTTACCAAGATTGTTAAACCATGACCCCCGGATCAAAATTAACTCCGCCCAGGGGGTCATGGGTTCGTTCTCTTAGACGTATATAGGGAAATCTTTCAAACAGCCACAATACATTATAGTTTAGATATTTGGTTTGTAGCAGTTATTCCTTGACCTCTACCAAGTTCGTTTACATCATGTTCTCACGGTCAAAATTAATCCGGCTCTGGGGGTCACTTGTTTTCCGTAGATTTATATAAGAAAACCGTTTAAAAACTTCTTGTCTAAAACCACAAGACATCGAGTCTATATATTTGGTTTGTAGCATTGTCTAGTAGTCCTCTAGCAAGTTTGTAAATTTGAATTTGTAGGTGCAAATGTATGTAAATCTAATTAAAAGTGTGCTTTAGAAAATGGTTTTGTGGAGAAATCTTATCTGTTTTTATATTCTCTATTCGATTTACATCTTAAGGAATAGTAGATTTTCTCTATTTTGGGTAGGAGTTGCGATATATCAAAATAAATCTTTACTTCATGTCCCCAGGGTCTAATCGCCCCGCCATGAGGACCACTTGTTTTTCACAGACAACTTTATTCAGACCATCTCACTGTAGTGTTACGTGAAACAGAAAGTATATTGATTATGTGATGATACTCACGAATCTCAAATATATTAATTTATCTATCAACCTTAAACGATTTTGGGATTTATAAAAAGATACTCCTTTTGTTAATCGCGTGTTATTTAGATAGTTGCTACAAACCTGGTTACATGGCAACACACATTGAAATAATTAAATACCTAACAATTTCTGAGTAGACTATGTCATTTCTTACTCTAATGGAATAGTAATCGTTTCTTAATGCGGATGTGCTATTATGGAAGAAATATTCTCATATGAAATAACAAATGACTACATAGGAAAGTCGTATGACAATCACTTTGCTATCACATTTATATACCAGTACACAGTTTCTTCAGATGTTATTATACCCCACCGAAGGTGGAGGTATATTGTTTTGATATTGTCTGTCTGTCCGTCCGTCCGTCTCTCTCTCTCCGTCCGTCCGGATTTTCTAAGCAACTAATTGATTAAATTTAATGAAACTTAAAAGGCTAATAGATCGGCACAATCCGTGACGCACTCGCAACTTTTGTATCAATTGTCTTATTAACTTAAGAGTTGTTGCCCTTTAATTGCTTTTTCATTTATATTCATTATAAAAACTTAAAATTCTTTTTCTCTGAAACCGGTTTTCAAATTTTAATGGTAATAAACTCAAATAATCTACTGATCACACTTTCTAATATCCTCCCTCAAACCCCAGTTTCAACATCTACCCCATCCCCTAATGATTGGGGTCAGATATTGAAAAGGTTTCTTTTTTTCTTGAAAGGCTTATGATTTGGCACAAGTCATCAACTTTGTAGCCTGAAACTAGTAGTGCTTATTTAAGTTTTCTTGCAACAATTAAGTTCTTTTTTACTTTGACTTGCAGAAAAATTGATCCACTTGGAGATGCGTCCCCAGTGGATTTATTGAACTTCAAAAAATTAGTATAATCAAATTAAAAATGAGACGCTTTGTGACTAGTACTGAGGTTTGACTGTTTTCCATATATAACCTATACACAAACGTATTGAAACTTCAAAAAAGTTTTCAAATCAGTTGTCAGAATTTTATTGGATTTGATTACATAAATAATGTTATTGTCTCAAATCATCTGCTTTCAGAAAACTGATTTCATCAGAAATAATATATACATGTAATATTAAAAACAAATAATGATCAGAGTGTAATTAAATCTGATCGAATTATTAAGCTTATGGCCCTTAACCAGCAAGGCAAAGCGAAAGTCATCACTGGAATGGATACTACAGTAGTGAAGTAAAGCCTACGTCAGGGGTGGAACTGTTTTACTCATACACTCCATAGCCCTAATATAATCTACACAGAAGCTTATAAAATCCAGTTTAATTTTTGATTGACGATGTAATGACCCTATACCGGAATTGCTTAACAATGTATCCCTTCAGAAATGTGACCCTTAACAGCAGGGCTATTAGAACGAATTTGCTTGTTATTATTTAATTGTTTAGCTGGAGGAATAATTAAATGCAGAATGTGAATTAATACCTACGGGTAGGAACCTAAAATAACAATGCTCTTTTACAGTGTTATCTGGAGTGGAACCGTTCAGCTCTGTCTTTCAGTGAATTAAATGTTGTTTTTAACGTGTAACTTTACACACGTTCCCAAATCTCCAGAAGGCAGAAGCGTTCGTTTTAGTGCTAAATCTGACTCAAAGTCGACTAAATAACATGAAAATAAATTAAACTAAGCTACGGTGCCCGTGAAGTGACATGTGATACATTTTTTTCATTTCGTAGTTACGAAATACATTTCGAAAAAACGAAATGTTATTTCGTAAAAACGAAATATTATTTCGTAAAAACGGAATGTTATTTCGTAAAAACGTAATGTTATTTCGTAAAAACGAAACAACATAAAGACATTTCGTTTTTACGAAATAACATTTCGAAATCTTCTTTCGTTTTTACGAAATCTTATTTCTTTTTTACGAAATCTTATTTCTTTTTTACGAAATCTTATTTCGTTTATACGAAATGTATTTCGTAATTATGAAATAAAAAAAATGTATCACATGTCACTTCACGGGCACCGTACTAAGCCACTGTCTGCTCTCTGATATAATAAATTTAATCGATCTTCATGTGGTTTGTAGTAACAAATTATATATTAACTGGCAACCATACCATTAGGAATTATTTTAACTTTATCTTGGTAACAGAACTATAATTTGTTGCATTACTGCGCCACGGAGACCTCTGTATCGCGTGACACTATAAGATAAATGAGATATTTCGTATTTAAAGCAAACAATGCAGACAGTCTTATCTACTGCGAATTTATCTTGAATGTTTGCGAAGATAATTTGTGAACAAAATTGTAAGCGAAAATTAAAGCATTGTTTTTTGGTCTGCCTCTCTCACTCTATAACCTCCGCCCGCCCTAGTCATCGGCTATCCGTTCTCACGTCCTCTTCGCCGAACATTGGTATATATCCTTTTTCTACTGTGATTTTCACTTTTCACCTGTTTTTCAATTATTACTTTCTCAATATTCCCTTTGTGCGCTTATTGTCATGGGATAGACTTTTCCCATGGTTCTCTACGATACTCTTTCACAATTTACTTAGCTATTACTCAGCTACTATGTCACTGTATACTCTCGACACGCAGGTTTATGCCCTTACAATTTCCGTTTACTAGCGTTCCTACTTTCGGACGTTGTCACAAGTTAGCTGAGATGTACTTGGTATTAATGGAGAAACTTTGAAATTTGACAAGACCGTTTTTGTTGAAAGATGATGAGGAATGACCAATGATAGATGAGAGATGAAATGGAGAGTCCAGCTTCCGGTAGGGTTCGAACCCACGACCTTCCGCTCTTGCTTCAAGTGCTCAAACCGCTGAGCTATAGAGGACTCACTAATAAGTAGTTTTGTCTATATACTCTAATGTTAATTAATATTGAAATAACTCTTTCGAATACTAATAAATGGTCAACGAATATTTGATTGAAAACGTGTAAATAAGAAAACTGATCAACAAAACAGAAGTAGAGTTTCAAAAGCTTGCATGTAAGGCTATGTTACGATGTTTTATTTGATTGTAAATGTGAGCTTCCAGTATCATTACTGTGAAGTGAGGAGACATTTATACAGATGGTTCATTTACTTAAAGCATTGTAACAGTTCTTGAAGCCCAATCTAAAATTAATAAATGTTTACCTTGTTATTTTGGTAGAACGCACTTTTGTTACGAATGATGCAAGTTATTTAAATGTGAAGTTTCAATAAAAAGAAAAAGCAAGTTCCAATAAAAAGAAAAGGCATATTATATAAGCAAGACAATGGGAAATTATTTCATCTTTATTTTTTTCACACGAAGAACAAAAACCTGTAACTGAATATTTTCTTACCATCAAAAGTACCCGCTGATTAATTTTCTTAGTTTGCTTATTAAGCTGTTAAAAGACACATTTCTACGGGGTAAGTCTGAAAATTATGTCTTCTGATTGCGTATAGTTTACGTGAGAAAGTAGCATTTCCTGCTTCAGGAAATGGATTGATAAAATTGTGTATTTGAAAGACTTCGAACTGAATAGATTAAAAGAAATTAAAAGAAACGACGCAATTACTTAGGAAATTTTTCTACAACATAAATTTAGTTTAAGAGATACTGCGTAGTCGTAATTAAAACACATACATTGTTTTTGTATTTAAAGTGACAGTAAATATAGATTAATGACTTTAAATGTATTCTGGTTATGCACAGTATTCGAATACTCTGAGTTACAAAGCAACGTATAATACTGGACAATATTTTTTATTTATGTTTTATATTATATAAAAACAACAAGAAGACTGAGATAATGGACTTTGGAAGTATGTGACCGATAAAGGCAGACAAAATGATTACAAATCACGACCCTAAACGACAATCAAGATCACAAAAATAAAAAAACAAACGGTTTCCGCTTACACAATAAATTGTCCATGTAATTTTCAAGTATTTTAAAAGTCTTCAGTATTACTGACAGTAGGCCACGTGTTCTGTCATATCAAGTCTTATAAAGGACAATCGCCTCGGTACTTTCAGTTGCCTGGTATTCAGAGAGATTCTGTTTAAGTATATATCATTTTCACAATGTTATAGCGTTTTACAAAAAAAAGTATAGAGGATAATTGTTTGTATCGTTGTAATATCACGATAATTTCACTCGTGAACACCAAAACCACTCGTGAAAATATCACTTTTGGTGTCCACTCGGTGAAATTATAACGTGATATTACAACGATACCAACAACTTTTCTGTTTATCTTATTTCTCGAACGCTACTTTCGCTGAGATTTTTTCAATAAAATGTCGAAAATCGCGGGAACGTCATCAGTCATTTTAACGACGCCATCATCGTATGGTTTCCAGGATTTATTACGCTCGGTATACATTTTGACAATAATCCGGGTAGAAAGTTTTGATAATTTTCACTGGGTGCACAAGTTTACTTTCACATTTTGGAGCATATTGATTAACCTAAATCCGTCCCTCTACCTTTTAACTTCAAAAGCGAATACATTTTAAAGTATTTCCCGAAGAGTCGTCTTTTTTCACCCGATTGCCAATAAAAACCAAGGCTTTATGATAAGACAAGCATGACTCCCTCATTACTCTATTCAGAAAAAAGAAAAGCCTCTAAAAGTCCTATAACAACAAACAATATGACTTTCGACGCGCGAAAATGTACCTTCGGACATTTGTTACATTATTCGACAATAATTGATAAAAAAAACCCATAAAATTA
>JAUMHA010394940.1:0-11593 GCA_032359765.1 Saxidomus gigantea
ACATGTAATATCAGATGGACAAATACACATGTAACAATGCAAGATGGGATGTCAGAAGGCACAATGTAATTTTTGCATCAAAACTGTTCCATATGCAGTAGCAGAGTACTAAGCAGTAACAGAAGATGTCAGTAGCAGTAGCAAAAATGTGAATTATCAAAAGTGAAGCTGGAAGTAGCAATAGCAAAAACGTGAAATTAGCAGTAGCAGTAGCTGGCAGTAGAATTAGCAAAACGTGAATGAGGCAGTAGCAGCATCCGGCAGTAGTAGTAGCAAAAGTGGCAGTTACTGTAGAAAAAACGTGAAATTGGCAGTAGCAGTAGCTGGCAGTAGAATTAGCAAAACGTGAATGTAGCAGTAGCAGCAGCCGGCAGTAGTTACTGTAGCAAAACGTGAAGTTGGCAGTAGCAGTAGCCGGCAGTGGCAATAGCAAAAGTGAAACTGGCAGTAGCAGTGTCGCAGTAGCAGCAGAACGGTTGGTCATAGCTTCTTGCCTGGTAGTGATCAAAATCGTGCATGCAGTGGCTATGTTTATGTTAAATAAATACACACAATCATGTTCTTTATGAGGAATTTGCCTGTCCTAGCGTATGCTTGCACATTATTAATTAAATGACCGGGATACACTTAGCATAGATGAAATCCAGTTTCGTCTTATAAGTCTACTAGACGTCGTTTTGTTCAACAATGCTGATTACGAACATCTTATTAGTTCGTTTCTTTTACATTCGAAACTTTCCGTTGTCATTTTTATAACTTTCGTGCTTGAAATGAATAGAGCTTGTTTATCGTTAAAAAGGATCTGATGTTAACAATTTAGCAAGATGAAGGTTAAAAGGGTTCTCCAGTAGAAACTAAAGGGTACATAGGGTTGGGTTTACAATGTTTCCCCTCATTTTCAATATCATTACTTTTGAAATATGGAATGCAACTATCTGTCAGTTTTAACATGTTTGTAGGGAATGCAAACACTTATATATAAACTTCCATTATTTTGAACATTTTTTAACTCAAATCAGCGATAGAATCGATGACAAGTTGAATCAGAGATAAAAAAACACAGATTTTCACCCAACATTTTGCGTCGGTTGAACAGTTGTTTGAGCTGATCGCTGTAATTAACACATACCAAAAACCACGAAACCTGCATAGTTTCTGTATACAATGTTCAGTAAGCAGGCGTGAATTAGGTTATGTTCAAATGTCAAGGTCACTGACTTGATCTTCATTATAAATACGGGAGAAGATGTGTAGGCGCCCGGATAGCTCAGACGGTAGATCATAATTATGCTATGTAACAAAGAGTCCCTAGTTTGAGTCCCGGCCATGCTGCAAATTTTACTCGCCCTGTGACATTTGGCGCCCAACACATTGACGGCACGGCAAGGTTAGTCAGGCTTGCTTAGTTTGATGATACTCACCGTCAATCGACGACGTATTTCAACATGGTGGGGAAGAATAATACGGCTATGGACTTGATTATTGAGGGGGAAGACTTTAAGTAGGCAACCGGATAGCTCAGTTGGTAAAGCATGCAAGCCGGTAGTACCGGGTTCGAGTCTCGGTCATGATGCAAATTGCTTAATTTAAAGGTACTCATTGCAATTCAAGGGGATATTTGAACATGGTGGGAAGAATGTCACGGTTAAGGACTAAATTATAAATAGGAAACAATTTGTGTAGGCGGATATCTCAGTCGGTAGAGAATTCGTTCTGTAAACGAAGGGTCCCGGGTTTGAGTTTCTGTCATTTTTCTCACCCTTTTGACACAAGAATAGCTATTTATTGTGTTCTTTGATTTCAAATACTACCATAATTGGTTTCTCGTATGTCACTTGTATCAACAAACGACTTCCTTATGTAACAAAAACGGTGGCGCAGTGTTCGAGCGGTTAACGCTATTGACTACAAATTCAGCGGTCCTTAGTTCGAATCCCGGCCGAGTCACTGGAAATTTCAGAAAAGCTTTTCAGTGTTCCCACCCATCGAGTGATGAACTGCTTAAAATATAAGAGGTAGTCTTATTTGTATCGTTGCTATACATTATATTATATTTTGATTCACATACCTATACAACACCTTTCAGTTTGCCAATGTCCAGATGCCCCTGGTTCAGTTTTCCATTCAACATTCAACTGTGTCTTAGTCATTGTCGCCATTCCATGAAGCTACAAATACAAAAATGCCACGTCATCTCCAAGTGTTCAACGATTGTGCCTCGTAGTTTTAAAATCCTGTTTACAGATTAAAAGACCTTTACACCCTTAAATAAGCTGCTGACCTGCACTGGCATGCAAGCAGTATCAGTCAAAAAATGAAAGTTTTTCGAAAATAGTTTTGTTTAAAATGATTCAGATTTCTAAAAACCTCAAACTGCGAACTCTTTTAAAGGAGCACATACACACCAGCATTTATGAAGGCAGTGGGTAGATACTTCCGTTGCAGGAATTTCAAAATAATCGAGTGATACAAATTGCATATGAAAGATAACTTTAAGAGCGGGTTATTCAAGGAAGAGCATTATGGCAGTCTATGAATTTTTAAACGTTACATTAAAATTCTCTGCCAAATAAGTTGTACAACTCAATCATTTTAAAATTAATGTAACGGAAGTGTCTACCCAGTGTTTTCACAAATGCAAGACATGATAGCCTTTGTACACCGATAGCTAAAATAAGCTGGCATATATCGGAAGGGTTAATTAGTAATTAAAGAAGGAACAAGAGTGTCAAAAACTACGACCGTCGAGGAAGCATACCTGTTAGAACTAGAACTATAGAGTGGACAAGGCCAATTCATCTGTTTGAACTATAGAGCTGGGAAGGCTAATTTCATCATTTTTCGATATCTGAAGGACAATTATCCTAAAGTGCCGTAGTTGATTTTGCTGTTTATCGAACTTGGCAAAGACATTATGCCTGCACATATTTTCACTAAGTTTGGTGAAGATCGTATGAAAACTGCATGACTAAGAGAGCGGATAAAGCTAATTTTGTGTTATTCAAGGGCCATTTTCCAAAACAGCATAGGGTGCGTTGGCTGGTCATCAAACTTGGCTTAGATATTATGCTCATAAACATTTTCACCAAGTTTGTGAATATCAGATGAAAACTGTTTGACTAAGAGAGCGGACAAAGTGTGGACGCTCATCCGGTTGGAAAATCATAATTATGCATTTGAAATCACTGACACTGAATTTACAATTCAATTCTTTCTGTTGTATTGCTATTTTGTTATTTTAAAAATTGACTTAACCTTAGTCAAATACTCTATTTCTACATTTTGTTGTGCAATGTCATTCCTATAATCGGCGTTATAACACTTTCTGGTATTTTCAAGTAATCAGTCCCTCTTTTAGTGAAAAGCATATGCAGATTTATGCTCATGGTGAGCTTTAAGGATGGTTGGATTTCCGTCTTCCGGCATCAGGTCACTTGATTAAGCATGCGTTTTAATAGGAAGAACTTTAAAAAACCTATCTGAAACCACAAAGCGAATAGCTTAGTTTTTGGCTTGTATTACTGCCTAATGGACCTCTATCAAGAATTTTCAAATCTTGACTCTTTAAAGTGATAAGCTTGCCAAGTGCACCGCTGTCATTATTCTTGAAATTGTGGTCCCCGAGTCAAAATTGACGCCACCCTGAGGGACACTTGAATTTACATAATTATATGTACTAGGTTAATAAATAGGGACTACTTAAACAATTTCTCCTAAAGCACAAGGCATTACGGTTAGATCTTCAGCATGTATCATTGCAATGTTGACCTCTATCAAAATTGTTCAAATCATGACCACTGGGTCAGATTTGACTCCTCCCGGGGACTCAATACATTTTACATAGATTTATGTGTTCAAATCTGGTGGTTTTGGATCTATAGCAGATAATGTTACAAGGTAGGTCATTTCCGTCTGTATTTCTGGTGAATTACTGTTCCATAGTCCGATAAAGTTTTCCCTAGAAGGAAGGTGGTTTGATAGTTTATCTTGTTTGACCTACTTTGCATTTGATAGGAAGGAAGACAATACACCGTTGCATTGCAATTTTCGTTGTCACAAAACTATAAATGCAATCTGTTTGCTAATGGTTTATGTGGTTTGTGATGACAATATGGCTGTAACCTTATTTTTTTACCGGAACATAGAGAAAATTATGAAGACAGTAAGTAATATATTTGCATTTTCATTGAAAACTAATTTTGACCTTAAAAGTGATGTTCTTGGTTCTATGACCTTAGACAATATACTGATTGCATTTGTAAATATGCGTCTTTTTTTCATGTTTTAAGTTTTAATTATGAAAAGAAAGCAAAACTTAATGTTTATTAAAAATAAATCCCTGTATGGTCCCCTTTACGTAGACATTTCATACTATCGAACTTTCGCCATGAGGTCACCTGATTTTACGTACGTTTTTGAAGGATTTTTATTAAAAATCTTCTTCTCTGAAACCACGAGGACAAAAGCCTAAACAGTTTGCATGTGTAAGTGCCTAGCTAGACCCTATCGAGAATGTTCAAATCATCTCCCCCAGATCAAAATTGTACATAGGTGACATGCACTACTCTTTTTATTTAATTGCACTACTTTTTTATGTCGTTCCCACGAGATTCTTACTCGAGGGAACGAGTTACTAAGTCGTGAAAACGACAATCAAAAAGGAGAAGTGCAATTTAAAGAAAAATATTGCATTTAAACAAAAATATGGCAATTAAAAATTAGTAGCATATTCAGAAAAGAATAGTACACAAAAAGAGTAGTGCAGGCTAGCTATGTAAAGGGAATAACTCACTAACTCGTGGGAACGATTTAGCTATGTCGTTGGAACGACTTGCTTCCCGTTCCCACGACATAGTAAGTCGTTCCCACGACATAGCTAACTCGTTACCACGACATAGCTATCTCGTTCCCACGAGTTAGTAAGTCGTTCAGATATGTCGAGGGAACGACTTACTAACTCGTTCCCACGACATAGTTAGTCTTTCCCACGACATAGCTAACTGTTCCGACGACATAACTAACTCGTTCCCACGAGTTAGTAAGTCGTTCACTCGACATAGTTGAACGACTTACTAACACGCGGGAACGAGATAGCTATGTCGTGGTAACGAGTTAGCTATGGCATGGGAACGACTTACTATGTCGTTGGAACGAGATAGCAAGTCGTTCATTCGACATAGCTAACTCGTTCATACGACATAGCTAACTCGTTCCTACGAGTTAGTAAGTCGTTTCCTCAACATAGCTAGCATGCAATACTCTTTTTTTAATTGTACTATTTTGTTTTTGAATGGCTACTCTTCTTTTTTCAATGCAATACTTTTTTTTTTTTTAAATGCACGTCTCTTTTTTTATGTCGTTACATCGATATACTAAGTCCTTCCTTCGAATAAGAATCTCGTGGGAATGACATAAAAAAGAGAATTGCAATTTGAAATAAGAGTAGTGTAAAGAATCGAATTCCAATATCAGTTTACTTAGCAAAATATCCATAGTTTTGTGACTGTATAAATAATAGTTAATAGTGTAAGGACTCCCATTAGGCATTGTTGCCTGCAAAGGTTAACACATTACGACTACAATAATTTGATAATTTGATAATTTGAACATTTCACAGTACTGTTATTAATTAACTACTAAGCGCTTCTTCATTAAAATTTTCCTCAGACAAAGGACTTCACAAAGATGATTTCAATAAATAAGAAGCATTATTTCTATTTTGTTATTTTATTACTGCTTGTAACGAACAAGACGGCTGTGTGTTACTCCTATAATGATATGGATAGACTGCTGACTGATTTGCTCAATACAACTCGGTATAACATTATGATTCGGCCGCTGCAAAATCAGAGTAAAAGCGATGCAGGTAAATAGTTCTATGTGTACAATTTTAATTATTTTGGTACCGAACTGTTTGTCCAAGAACTCCGCAACTTAAATGATAATGCTTTTTCTGTATATGTATCAGAGCTGAACATAAAGATACTTCAGGAGGACTTAAACATTTTGTAAATGTGCTAAAATTCATAACATAATGGTTACCATTTGTGATATGAGAAACTTTATACGAAACTGATGTTTTGCACAAGAACGCAATAATAAAGATAGATACAAGAAAAAGGCTGGAAATTTAAGCATTGTAAATGATTGTTTGGAAAAAAATACTTTATTTAGTCACAGTTCCGTTTGAATAGCTATATTTTGTTCTTCAACTATTTTCATGCCTTGTTTTTCAGATAGTGTACTTAATACTTACTGAGAATAATAATAGTATTCAAATTAATAAAATACTTCTCATTAGAGTCTGATAAAGAATAAATTTATTGCAAGTAGTCCTATCTACTGGAAGTTATAAGCCTTCTTATACAGTAATATAACACCTGGTTATGCTTCAACCCTACAAAATACTATCAACTAGACAAGGATTTCTTATAGCATTCACAAAGAAATGGATACACCAAAACGACCCTTTGAAATACGGCTGCGTATCTATAAAAAATAAACATGAGCATCACACTCGGTGAAAGATTCTTCAAAGATTTGGTAGTACATTTTTCCTTCGATAAACTATTTCAAAATGTGTTACATTGGTGTCCATGTAGTACTACATGCTACATAAATACATGTATTCATTTTCATTGTCATAGTAGTTATTTGTACATTGTAATTGGGTGCAAAAAAAGTGCATTCAATATTTTCTTTAGAATTACTTATTCTTCAAACCAGAATAAATATCTATATTTCACTTAACTCGCTCAATACAAAACTATAGCGTAGTGGTTAACAGCATACATCTAAAATTATAATAGAATTTGCATAGCTTAAGCTCCGAATCCCGACAGTTACATTAATATTTTTCATTTTAATGTAGAAGTAGATTTACATAAATTTTAGATGTCTTTAGTATCAGTTATTATTATCTTTCTGTTTTCTTTTTATATTTTACTTTTATTTTATGCAAAAACTAGTTGTGTAATGAAGAATTCTGTGATCATGAATTTTGCACGTGATATTCGATCTAAGATTACAACTGACAAACAGGTTAAACACCAATAAGTTCAAAAAAAAAAAAAAGATCATGTGACGGGATTCGAACCTGCACCATTCGTACAGATACAAGGATGGGTGAACCTTTACCACGACGCCACATCTAATGACTGACTGACAGTATCAAAACGTTACTATTATTGGATAATAAGTATAGATTTATTACAGATTTGTAAACAAATGTATACGTCACTGTCTTAATTCAGCGGTAGGGCCGCAGCCGGCCAGATTAGTATAAATTACATATAAATGTTCAAACGGTAATGTCTATTACAGAAGCATTTTATCGGTTCAAAAATATTAAGAGCGTTACTTTTTTCGAAAACAAAATAATAAAATAAAGGTTCTAGAAGTATTGTGGAGGATGTTTCAAAGAAACCAGTATTGATCATTATTGACTTCATCCGTTCACTGTCTTATGTGTAATTTCGAAAGAAATTTATCGTCACGCAAAAAGGATATATAGCATTAACGTACTACAGAAATAATACTTCAAAGGATTTGTACAAACTTAATATTCCAAAATTGTTAAAGCTGAACAAGAAAAGGAAACTTTTAACTATACATAATAATAAAGTATCCCTTCATACAGTGTACTATTTTGACCTTTTTAACATTTATGTCATTCATACGAGGTACTTTACTGAAATAATCGGATCGTGTGATTGATTAATTGACACTTCTAATATAAATAGTATATGTATTGTAATTATATGTATTGTAATGCCAAACATGTGTATTTCATCCCCACAAACAGTTACATAGCAAATGTAGTGATACACCCTCATCACGATATAAACTTTTCAAATTATTTAGAACAATACTTAATAAGTGCTTGTGATTGCATGCTCTAACTTAAACATAACCGAATGCATTTAGAAAAAATAACGTACGAGGTAAAACAGTTTCATAAAGCAAAGCTAATTTTCAAACGCGATATAAACTTGATGTCAACCCTGTCCTCATTCTTGCTTTCAACTCACATATGTGTACACTTTTAAAATATGTTTATTAAGCCTGTTTTTCAAGGAAAACCAGCATGATATTAGAATGGCGATGTCGTATGTAAGGCGGACGTCAAACATGTGGTTTCCGCTCATTGACAATAACTAAAGTCAGGAGTGACCAATTGCAATGAAACTAGGTGTGTAGGTCGCTTGTGTGGAATGACATTTTGGGATTGCGATCAGTCAAGGTCAAGGTCTCAGTTGCTAAAATAGATTAAAAAAAAATTCTTAAAAAGTTATTAAAAATAAATAAGTTGGCTGTTTTTTAGATTCGAAAATGTTTGACAGGATCAAGATCACCGGCTATATTTTTTGTTAAGGTCATTTATTTTTAATTCTTCAGTTTCTACAGGCGCCGTTGAATCCTGATTTGGCGACATTGTGTTGTTAAACTTGTTTGCATATAAATACTAGATTTTCATTTTTTTTCAGGTCAATATTTTACAAGGAATCGGTAATATTGAAAGTCTGGAAGTTGCTAACGGCGATTTGCGTTTATTTTCCTACATAATCATTACCTGGGTGGACGAATACCTAACTTGGAATCCAAGTGACTATGGAGGGTTATCAAGAATTTCACTTCAATCAACACATATTTGGACACCGTCAATCGCATTGACAAAAGGAGAAAATGGAGGATCTGTTATCAATCCATACTTTTCACCAGTATTTGTTTACAATACCGGATTTGTTATGTTAACAACCGGTGGTTATTATCTTACCAAATGCAATATAGACATTTACCTATTTCCATTTGACAAGCACACGTGTTTTTTCTCGTTCATGGCAACTAGCCATAATGCTGATGAACTTATACTAGGCACGTTGAAGCCGAACATTGATACAGATTCATATGAACAAAATGAAGAATGGGCACTTACAAGCACACATTCTGAGTCAGTTGTAAACATAAATAGGCCGACGGGCATTGGCATTTCTTCTGTTCAAAATTATGTTATAGTAGAGAGGCGACCTCATTTCGAGCTGATAAATAGCCTTTTCCCGATATTTTTATTGTCTGCTTTGAATATGTTTACATGCTTTGTCCCGCCAGATTCGGGAGAAAGAATGTCTGTTGTTTTAACACTATACCTTTCTTTCATTTTCGCAACCACTACCCTCATTGATAGGATGCCCCACAATGCCATAAAGATAGCGATGATGTCATTCATTGTGCTTTCATTAAATGTGCTAAACACGGCAGGAGTAGTATGGGGTGTGCTTATGGTACGTGTATGCAGATGGCAGGTTGAAAGTAAGCCAATAAACAGTACATTGGTCAAACTTGTCATGTGGACCAAAGGTAAATCATCTACACGTAGAAGTACCAAAGTCCACAGTAAAGATCAACCGTTACGTTCAAACAAATCTGACGAATTGAAGGTTATAGATTTTCAAAATGTTGATGACAATGAGTCAAATCTCCAAAGTGAAAACAAACAACAAACTGATGTTTTGCACGTTACTTGGATTGATGTTGTAATGTTCTTGGACAAAGTGTTTTTCTTCATTTTATTATGTTTTGTATGCATTATCTTCATGATTATGTTCTATAATTGGTACAAATAATCTGACGAAAAGACCACAGTTACAAAATATGTGTTTCAAATAATAAGCAGCCCGCTTAATATAACAAATATTAAAGTTGCTACATGTATTTCCAAATGATCCCGTTTGAGATAATTTGTGTAATAATTTACCGTGAATTCATGT
Organism: Saxidomus gigantea; assembly: GCA_032359765.1. Classification (NCBI taxonomy): domain Eukaryota; kingdom Metazoa; phylum Mollusca; class Bivalvia; order Venerida; family Veneridae; genus Saxidomus; species Saxidomus gigantea. The sequence goes on from JAUMHA010394940.1 coordinate 9,768, forward strand.
AGAACATCAGTAAATGCAAAATTGTATGCATCGTCAATTTCAAGTACACCAGTAAATTGATACACACAAGTGAAATATGTTATAGATAAAATGAAGACTAAGTAAGTTATTTAATATTAATAAACAAAATGTATCTTGCAAACATACAAGAAAGTATAGGTTAGAGAATACGACTTCAAACTAGGCCAGAACTCACATGGGACAAATATGGTGTTACATTCTATGTATGTGTATTGTTGGATTTCTTTCCCAAAAATAACTCTCACGTTTGAAGCAACTTATTCTGGTTTCAAGGCAAGGCTGTAACCAATATAGATATATTATTCAATTGTGTATGCCTTATTGCGATCTTGACAATGAATATGTTGATTTGACACTAGTATAGAGGCTAAGTTTAAAGTGATATAACCGTTCAAAGTGACCATCAAAAGTTTGAATAAAACATTAATCAGTGATTTATACTCCTAGAATAATAAAAATTGCCATAGTTTTATCCCAAAAAATAAGGATCTGTATAACAGTTTCATTCACATAGAATTTAGAGGAAATCTGTAAAAATCTTTCTGACTATCCTTGACAAAAATAAAAAATCCGCCCTTTCGGTTATGTATATCTCATTTTGTATTTTTCAATGATTGAAATAACTTAGTATAACATATTTCTTATATGTTTTTAAAGCATCCACTGTGTTTTGACCATCATTCTTAACTATAAACCAATGTGACCATCTTGAAGGGTAATATAACTTTAACTTACATTCTACATGTATGTAAATATCCCCTAATGCATCTTAATGAACTCTTATCAAGACCATAGTAGATAAGACTTACTGGACACATTTATCGTATATGCACATACTCTCTTTACCGTACGCGTGTTATGTATTTTGCTGTAAATGTGAAATTTTCAAACTTTATGCCAAATCTTGACTATTTCGGATCTGCAAATGAGTGCCTTTTAATTGATTTAAAGTGTAAACTTCGTATTCGGATTATATTTCGTTAACAATGCTTAGTTTCATGCCTATATGAACCTATAAATATACTTAAGGACAAAATTTCTGTACGGTACAATTAAACTAACACAAAGACTGAAATCGTATATTTTATTCATAACTAGAAAAGCATAAGAATTTCATCATTTTCGAATCAGTTTACAAATTTCCAATGTTCCTGACGTCGAATAGAATGTTCGTGGACCTTTAAGTTTCATGTTGTTGAGCCTGCAACATGTGTTGTAAGCTCGCTGACCTCCAGTCGACATGAACCGCGCAAATGTGCTATCGTAAAAGCTTCGTGATAACAAAACAATGAGTATTTGTTAAATTTTTACGACTTTGATATAGTACAGTCCCTAGAGGTTTTTGTGTGAATTTTTTGTCCAGAGCATTTCTTGGTATAATTGTGTAGAGGGGTGGCTGAAGTTTATTTTTTGTGAGGGTGGACAGTTGACATCATGTCAGTTTCCGTGGAAACCAAGATGGCGTCCAAGATGGCCGCCGTTTCATGAGGTTATGGTAAATGTTATTTTATCGATTACAGCTAATATGTATCAAATGATGTTGACTTTAATGTGCATGGTAATTGTAGTATAGATATAGAACTCTGCAATGAAATGCTAGTCAAGGTCACTAAAGGTCATAAATCTGGGTCAATTACGGGTCAAATTGAAAAATCAATGCTAAAAAATGCGTTTTACCTAGTATAGTTTTAATTTGCTTTTGTAGATTTCGCTCCAGGCTTATAAAAAGTGTATTGTTACAACCTCTGGTCATCATAGTTATATACAAAACTTATTTCATGGTATAATATTGATTTATAACATAA
>JAUMHA010394962.1:0-11593 GCA_032359765.1 Saxidomus gigantea
TGAGTACATGGAGAGGACACAGACTGAGGCACCTCTTTTGGGGGCATTCGTCACTTGTGAGGGACAGCTCTTGTTTTGTTCTTTCCTTCCAAAATAGAAAGGTATTAATTTAATGTGAAATTTATCTTTTATGGCAGATTTTTACTGATTATCTTAATAAATCTGTTTTTATTTGTCTAAATTTTAAAGATGTTTCTGTGGCTTTTTGAAGCTTCAGGGTTAAGATTAGCTTTTTCCTATTTATTCACTTTGTTACCTTGTTTTTTGTGCAACTGAAGTATGTTTGGTTAATGTATTTTTTGAATAAAAAATTTACAGTATTTGACTCTAGATGTTAGCTGTTATTTGAATGAAAATTGAATGATCCTAGTCTACACAAACCATGTCTATGGCTTCATCATTGTCTACAACACAAACGTGTGTCCTTATAATGGTCTACACTGCCAACGTAATGTAGCCATATAATTGTCTTTAACACCTACATGTGTTGTCTGGTCATGGTCATCACCACCTGTACTTATGACCTGATCATGAGTTACATTACTAACATCTGTGGTCTTATAATTGTCTATAATACCTATATGTGTGGCCTTACCATGGTCTACACCACCTGCATATTTGGCATTATCATTGTCTACAACACCTACATGTGTGGACTTACCATGGTCTACACCACCTACATACGTGGCTTATTGTCTACAACACCTACATGTGTGACCTTGTCATGGTCTACATTGCCCACCTTGGTGGTTTTATCATTGTCTACAACACCAACGCTACCTACATATGTGATCTCATCATGGTTTTTAGTGCCCATATGTTACCTTGGCTTGTTAAAATCTACAAAGTTCACATGTGTAGTAGACTTCTGATCATAGTTTTACATGCTCACCTTGGCATAAAGATCTACCTACTTCAGAGCAAAGGCTAACTTTTATTGATTATCCATATGCAAATTATACTTTTTACCCAATGTCCTGAGCCATGCTTACAAAGATAACATTGAAAAACTCCTAATTTATTAGGACCCAGTTTAAACCAAACAGGAAATGGTAACGGTTTAATGAATAAACAGTAGGGCCACTGTTTCTAATATAAAAAAACAACTTTCAAACTTCTTCTCATGAACTTGCTCACATATCATCCTTACATTGTCCCTTTAAAAAAGGGCTTGTGATAGTCAGCTTACAAGGTTTCTGTCTCTTTTAGCTGCAATATGATATTTGAGTTCATCCTACGGAAAATATCCGGGTTATTACATTTTTAGGTGGGGGTTTAATATTTGTATATACGCATGTGAAAATTATATCATAAGGTGCAAGGTAGAGTTTTCTACCCGTATTCGTATTTCAATTTTTTTTTTTTTAAATTCCCCTGACTTTGTGCATAATTCTGAAGGGTGCTGCTTCATGCATATTTTCTCGAGTATGCACCCCTTACAATTACAATGCAACAGCTCGTCTAAATTGTAATTTTGCAAAGAATAGGGTTGCATTTCTTTGTGGTTTTTCGGTTTATTCTGGACATGTCAGAAGAAAAAACAGATGATTTTACCTTATTCTATTTCCCAACATCATTTTCCTCACAGAAGGTAGCTTTTGGTAGGCCTGTCCAAAAGTATTTGCAATACATACGATGTGACCTTGATATCATAAGTGCAACACTTTCGGACGAATATATTTCGGATAGGCCATATCACTGTTATTTTTAAGGGATTTCAAATAATTTGTATCTGATAAGAAGATGACATGATTGTGCAATAAGCTTACATATCTGTCTCTTCACCTTATGGGAATTTCATCCATATAATGGTTCGAGTCGACACTAGGGCACTAAAGTCTGTTCCATTCCACTTTGGACCCCCAATTTTGACCTGGACTGAAAAAACCTAAGCGGTTTTGGTATAAATTTTACCTGTTTTATGATCTACAAAAAAGTCACCCTTGGGGAATTTAAAGCGTTTTTAAAACAATCGCATCATTTTGTAAGATTTTTACTTTTCTATGGAGACTCGTCATTGTTTACAATGGACGCCATTGATGTTTACTCTTCCGTTACAGATAAGTTAAGCCAAAGTTCACGCGTTTTTCACCTGTTTTATATGCATGTGCCTTCCTCATTTGTAGGTATGTAGGTACTGCTGTTTTGACAAAACCCACTGCCATATACATAAGTCTTACTTGCTCTGTTTGGGTCACGATGCGAAGGGGCGTTCATACGATGCGATATGAATGTCGTCTTCGCATCGTGTGATTGGCCTTCATAATGTTATGGTGGACACCCAAATATAAAAGCCCCCATTCTTTAAACAGCTGAAATTCGTCCGCACCTGAGTGCAAGGTTCTTATTACATGTCATATGCGGTAACTAAGAATTTGATATTTTCCCTTTTTTCGACAAGTAGGTACTTTATTTTATGTTTTTCTATGATCCAAAAATTGCCTCTCCGATTCAGATGTTTAATGTCTACAATTAAAAGTTTAGGGCCCTTACAAAATAACGAAAATGTCTCGGCTGATCCTACGATGCCGGTGATTTAAAAGAAGTTGGGTGTGCCTAAATTGTTGAACAGTCAATACGGATTGGTTCAGGTCGGCATATATACATTTCTTAAATAACAGATATGCACCGCAAAAATTTGTCTCTTTTGACGTTGGTAATTTTGAGTAGCCCCTGGTAACGCCATCTTGGAAATCAACGCGATGTCACTTAGCATTATGCCCTATGGAGAAAATCACAAAAATGCGGATTTTTACGTTTTTATAGTAAAAATAATGGAAAAATAAAAAAGATGCCTGGAGACATAAATTTCCAGATACAAATATGCTATAAAGAGCAAAAATACATGCATTAGCGACAAGAAACCAGTGGTCCAAAATTAGGTGGAACAGACTTTAGGTTGAACGCACTTATGAAAAATTCTCTTTGTGGACAAAGTTGACTTTTGAGATGCAGTTTTGAGATGCAGTGACAAAATGGAAAGCATCCAAAGAGAAACACCTGTTTGCCAACCCTTTGATTACCCACAATTTTGTGATGTATCACATGCAGTTTTACAGAAGTAAACTGAATCAAACTTCTTTAACATATAGTCATACCTTTTATCTTTTAACCATAAAGAGTATTCATGACCTTGGAATTTCTAAATGACCCCCAAATTCTGATATAGGGAATTGGCAACCAGGGTCTTCCTCCTCAACGAAAGCTGGAAGTTGCAATAATAACAATTATAATAGCAATTGAGTGCAACATTAAATCCGAATTAATCAATTCGCACAATACTGTTGTTTCTACTGAAACCTAATGCAATTCAAAGGGATGACAATACAAGGGACTGTTACCTGATACCTATGCCATTTGCTCGGGTCATTCTTTTATACGTATATCTGGGTTGCTGGGGTGCCCTGCAAGATGGCTGCCCGATTCCAAGAGAGCGACCCCACAATCCTCTGCGACACTGGATGATGTCACCGCACAGAACCCTAAATTCCTGTGGTAACAGACTGCCAAAGGGCCCAATTACTACAATACAATCAATCTTATGGGCATATCCCATAACTTTTGAATTACATTAAAAGTTGTTCAAACTATGAATTTTAAGTTCAGTTTTGTCAAAATCCAGTTCTCAGTTACCATTCACAGCTTAATATTTCATAGGGTAGTTGAACATAGTCACTGAATGACAATATGAAAGCACAGGGGTTCCTATAACCCAAAAGTAAAGTTTACACAAATGGTTAAAGGTCAAAATGTGTGCACAGTTGTGTATCCAGTTTATAACTTTCCTGTCTTACCTGAGAATCAGCTTAATTCTTGCCTGAATATCCCAATTAGTGTATGACAAGATACACTAATTGGTGTATCAGACATGAATCTATACAATACACAAATCTACACAATACACAAATCTGTACAATACACAAATCTATACAATACACAAATCAGGTGATATAATTAACCTGATGAACTGGGGCATAAAGTTTAAGTACCGGTAGGGTATCACTTGAGTCACCTTGTCTGTCCGCTGTTTCGCAACAATGACTTGCCAGATATCTAAAAAACTTTACGGAAGTCATTGCTACCGAGCATATTTGTTTTATAGCCCTTTGATTTTTTAAGTAAATTTAGTCCACACAAACAAAAACAGGAACTCACTTAAACTTCATGAAAGTATAATCGATACCAAGCCTTTTTGTCGAAATAGTTTGTATGTTGTATTAGTATCAAGTTTTATTAAATTATGGCCCTTTTTTCAGCATATTTCTTAGCAACCATAGGCCTTTAATGAATGACACATCACTGTCCTGAGTGATCAACACCAAGCCTTTTCTGTACTAAGCCTGTCTGTCTGTACCCTTTGTGGCATTTTTCCCTCAGATAATGTTTCATTGAGTTTCAGTTATTTTATTTGTTCATAGGTATACTGAACCTAGAGAAATGTTCAGGCTATTTCTCACTCAGCAAACACTGGAAAGGGAAACTGTTCAGTGGAAACAGTCTTTTAGGCATTCATACAATTATTCCTGTGTCCATGCCACGACAGTGATATTAATCACCTTCAGTGATATCAATCACCTTCAGTGATATTTCAGGTTTTCACAGTTTTTCTTGGCATTTGAAAATCCATTCAGAAAAAAATGCTTTATTTCATGAATTTTTGCACTTTGTAGGTGCTGTTTGCACTGTTTGAGAAAGAAGTTGTCTTCAAACCCAACTATGTGAGTCTTTTCTCTGGTCAACATAATGAGCCATGGTATGTGAGGCTGAACCCTGAAGGTTGCCATATACCAGTTTTGAAACATGGAGGCAAAGTTGTCTTGGAACCATCAAAGATAATAGACTACGTAAATAAAGTCACACAAAATGCAGGTATGGGCTTTACACTTTTGATTAAAAAAACAACCATCACTTAGTCTTACATTGATTGAGGGTCATGGGTTAAATACATGCTAATAGGCGGACTGTATCGTGAGAAAATTGGCGGTTTGATTAACTGCCCAGCAGTACATGTATGTAACTGAAATACTGTTAAAACAGACATTACATTTAAACCCTAAGAAATATAGTTCAGAATCTTTACAAAGGGTTTATACATTGGGAAAAAAAGTATGTTTTGATAATTAAAATTGAAACATGCTTTGTGAAGGTCAGTGAAATATAACATGTGATTAGGCATGAAGTACTGGACCAGTGGTAATACCTTGTGATTAAGTTTAGACTGGTTTTACAACAGTTGCCAAATTCCTTATTCTGGTAGCGGAAGACAATGTGGGTTAACGCTCTACCTATTCACAAATTATTGTCCTTGTTAGAAAAGTAATGTGATTTGGCACCTCTTTTACAGGATATGAAGGTTAAAATAGGGCTGTCGTGTTTACAGAATTTTGCTAAGGTGTACTCGAAAATCATACGAAAAAGAACCAATTATAGGATTTTACTAACTGAATGTATGAGGCAATCTTTTTATTTCAGCTATGAAAACTTCTTCAGGAAAATAAAAGAGGGTGACATAAAATTCATTTAATTAGAGCTTTAGTTCTTCAGTTACTCTCAAGCTCAGCAGTAACAAAACACTGCCTGGGACACTACCTAGAATGAAATAAATACATATGTGACAGAGTATTACCTTCATCGATTTCTTTGTATTACTTAATAAGAATATTTTAGTAAATTTCATAACTGAATTTTGAATTAACCTTTTTAATCATTAATTAACACAATACAGTTATGAAATTTACTAAAATATTCTTATTAAGTAATACAAAGAATTTGATGAAGGTAATACTCTGTCACATAATTATGTACAAAGTTCCATGTGAACTTTATCAGTCTTAGAGCACTCATATATCAAAGCAGTTAAAATTATACAATTAATAATTTTCCAGTGTTAAGATGGTTTACACAGAATCTAGTTTTTGTAAACATTTACTTGTTGTAACCAAAACAGCTCTGCATACTGATGTAAACATGACAGCCCTAAAGTTAAAATAATGTTTACTATATCACTGTTGTGCTTCCTACCATCTGCTCACCTTGATTCAAAAGGGGAAGAACTTGTAGTAAAGAGTAACTTTAAAATTTGCAACAGTTCTTGCACATAACACTTCCACGGATTGTCTTCTTCTTACATAAATTGACATATTAGGTGACTGGTCCAGTTGCACTGCTCTTAATGGTTATCAACCCAGACAAAAAAAATACAACTGGATATATCTCATAAATACTCCAGTAATGGTGCAAGAGCTTTAATAAATTGTTCCATGTTATTGAAATAGATGCTAAATCTCGCTGCATTCTGATTTACTAAGAGTTTTTCCCCTCTTAGACCTATCAGTCAGCAGAGAACTTAAGTACATGTATTTTTGCTGTACTGTGATGCTCTTCTGTAGTTCTATGTTGTAATGCTTCTTAAATTTTGAAATTAGGGCATCCACTTGTGCCAAGCCCTGAGTCAGAGTTGGGCAAGAATGTGCAGGAGTTTCGGAAGAAGATTGATGCCATCCCAGTAGATATAATAACATATGGTGTGATATATCACCCTCACCTATCTACATCTGGATGTAACATACCCTATGCAACACAGCGCAGCATGAAAGGTAAGTGTTTCATCTGAAAATTTTATATGAATTGACTTTCCTAGTTCAGTGGATACAGCATTCAGTTGTTGTTGATTTGTGCTATAATAAAAATATATAGTGAAGAATGAAGGACAATGTCATGTCTTTGTCTAACAAGGTGATAATATATGTTAATATTTGGGGTTTTTAAGTCACTGTGGTATATGGAGATATATTTCTTGCCTATATTTATAATACCCGAGCAGTTATGCCAAGAGTATATTACCGGGTAGTTTTAATCTTTTTACCATAGTTTCAATACTATTGCTCAGTTGTTATTGTTATAATAAGATGCTATCAAAAGTATTAACTTGATACTATAATTTTTATATGTGCATATCTCAATAACCATTAACAATTTTTTAACAATGTTTAGTGGTATCAAACAATTAAGTTAGATGACTCAAAATCAACTTATGGCCTTTGTTTACATTTTGAAAATACACATACACAGTGACAGATTCCTGGTTTTCCTTTAAACTGACAAAAGTTTCGTTGTTTGTTTTTTTGACAAGCTCTTGTTGCTTTTCAAGCTAGAGGTATAAAATTTGGACTACTTGTGCAGTTTTGAAAACTAATTTCTATGACTGACCATGATTAAGACCTCATGACACTTTCTTGTTAGAGCTTATATCATGGTGGTTTGTCTGTTTTCCGTTTTGTTCATTCTGTTTGAGTTAAGTGGTTATTTTTACCTCACCTGTCACTAAGACTCAGAGTGAGCTATTAGGACCACTCACTGTCCAGAGTTTGTTGAATGTTGATCGTCCATCCACCAATTCCTTCAAAGGACATCTCCTCTGAAACCACTGGGCCAGTGTTGATGAAATGTGGCAGGGATGTTTCCTGCAGAGTTGAATGCCAGCATACTATCTCAATCTTTAAATATTATCCCCTTGGTCAAAGCATACATTTTTCCTCAAAAAAGAGTTATGTGTTTTGCAGAAAATTTTGCCAGAAGAATGGGCATGCTGACAGAACTTGCAGCGAAGCATCCAGATTTACGTGATAGCTATCTGACTAAAAGTCAAACAGTTGCTGTCAACTTCGACACTATCACTGATGAAGCGCAAGTGGAATCACAGCTTGAGGATCTAGTTCCTCTGTTCACTACAATAGAATGTCAGCTGAAGAAAATCAAAGAGGGTAAAGAATTAATTCAACATAAGCTCAAGCTTTTCAGTATTTCCAGTAATAAGAAGCAAAGTAAAGTCAACTATACAATACCTATAAATGATCTTTGCAATACCACAAAGTACGAAAATCAGCTTTTCAGTGCCATACAAAAATAAAATGAATTTTTCAGTATCATTCTCTCTCACATTCACAAAGTGCCAGAGCAAGCTATTAGGATCGCATTCCGTCCGTCGTACTTCCGTTAACATTTTCCTTCAAACGACATCTCTGAAACCAATAGGCCAGTGATGATATAACTTGGCAGGGATGTTCCTTGCATGAAGCACTTTCATAGATGTTCAATATTTCCATTCCATGCAGAACTCTGGTTGCTATGGCAACAGAAAGGAAAAGCTTAAAAAGCTTCTTCTCAAGAACAGAAAGGCCTAGAGCTTACATATTAGGTGTGTGGCATAACCTAGTGGACCTCTATCAAGATTGTTATGACCCCTGGATTAAAAATTGACTACCCGGGTAGGGGTAACTGGGTTTTCCATAGGCCTAAATATAATAGGAAAAACTCTAAAAATCTCCTCTGAAACCACAAGGTTAGAGCTGAGATAGTTAGCATGTGGCATTGCCTGCTGACCCTCTACCAAGGTTGTTTGAATCATGACCCTGGGGTCAAAATTTACCCTGCCCAGGGGGTCACTTGATTTAACATAGGCTTATAGATAGGAAAATCATGAGCCCAAGGTCAAAATTGACCCTTTCTGCTATTGATGATCTTCTATTATGGCCAATGGTAGCCAGGTGATTGTCACAGGGCCATCTTGGCCCTCTTGTTTAGCTGACCTGACACAATGTGCAAAGGTGAGCTTTTAGGATCCTCATGGGTCCTGAGATTGCCATGCATCATCAGTCTTTTGTTTCAAACTACATCTCCACCAAAACCACTGAGCCAACTGCCAACTTCAGCCGAACTTCAGTTCACAGGGATGTTCCTTGGATGGTCTTCTATGAAAATTGTTCAAAGAATCCCATTCCATGTGGAACTGTGGCTGCTGTGCAACAAAAAGGAAAAACTTTCCTGTAAAGGCGGGGAAAAGTTGACCCAGCTTTGAGTGCACTTGACTTACATAGGTTTCTGTAGAAAAACTTTAAAAATCTTTTCTGAAACCACAAGGCCTAAAGCTCTGATATTAAGCATGTCACATTGCCTAGATGACCTCCACCAATATTGGTCAAATCATGACACCTTGGTCAAAACAGACCCCAATTGGGTGGTCACTTGTTTTACATAAACTTATATAGGAAAACCTTTAAAACTCATTTTGAAAAGAGCTTAGATATTGGTATGAAGCATTGTGTACTATACCAGTCACCTCTACCAAGTTTGTTAGAATCTTGCAACTTGGGTCAACATTGTCCCTGTATTGGGTTGCCTGTTTTACGTAGAATATATAGGAAAATCTTACGCAAAACCACACAGTCTATAGCTTAGATATTTTGTATGCAACATTGTCTAATGGACCACTACCAGGATTGTTGAAATCATGCCCAAGGGGTCCCTTGTCTGTATATAGAGTTACAGGCAAAACTTAAACATTTTCTTGTTGGAAACTGTGGGCCAGAGCATAAAACATTTTAGTCTGATCACATTATGCCCAAGGGTCAAAATTGACCAATCCCACAGTTAAACCTATTATATTTAATAACTTGAGATCCAGTGGATCCTCAGACATCATGTACAGGTTGAGCTTAACTTAGAAGGTGACCTGGATTGACATTTAGGTGACTGGATCAAAGGTCAAGGTCAGATCAATGATATAGGCCTAAGGCCTATGGTCTTCAAACAAGATAGTGAGATTGGTCTTGACCAGTAGTTTACCCTACTGATTTTGATGTCACTGTGTCAAACCTCAGGTCACTTGACCTACTTCCTTGTTTCTGAAATTACAGGAACGATGTATGAACTTTATGGATAGTTTTGCATGCAGATTTCAATTTGAGAGCTAAATCACTCCGGTGAGCGATATAGGGTTATCATGGCCCTTTTGTTTACAATTTTCAGAGGGTGCCGATTACTCAGATGAATTATGGATGTTTGGACCGATGTTTACAGCGGCTGACATAAGCCTTTCTGTGTTGTTAAGTCGACTTTCTTTACTTGGACTAGATACGCGCTATTTCTCGGCAGACAAATGTCCATGTGTGCAGCAGTATTATTGGCAAGTAAAAAAGAGACCAGCATTTCAAAAAATAGAAAAAGAGATTGCAAACTTGAGGATGACTCTATTATGGGAAAATTTTAAAGCCGCTTCTCCATATATTGCAGGAGCATTAGGAATTGGTGCTTTAGTCGGGACTGGTTATTATATATACAAGAAGTCTAGTAGCTGAAAGTAATTGTAAAAGGATTTTATTTGTAGAATGCAAATTGAAGTGTTGTGTTTTATTGTGAATGTAAAATATTTTAGATGTGAGCTCTTAAAAAAATAGAAAGCCTAATGCATTTTGAAACAAGCTGGACCATGTGATGGTCATTCATTCACCTTTATAGTCAAGTAAGGACCTCTCACAGTGAATGAGGATTGCATTTGATATCCTTTTAATTGCAAAATGAAAACCTTTCTGATAAAAATACAGCTAAACTTCTGACTTTGCAAAACTTATTTCTGTTATATTTTTAGCTCACCTGGCACGAAGTGCCAGCTATTAGGATCACATTCTGTCCGTCATACAGGGTCAACGTTTTCCTTCAAACAACATCTCCTCTGAAACCACTATGGGATTGCCAATGATGATTAAACTTGGCAGGGATGTTCCTTTCATGAAGCCCTTTCATAATTGTTCAAATAATCCCATTCCACACAAAACTCTGGTTGCCATGGCAACAGAAAGGAAAAACTTTAACAATCTTCTTTTCAAGAACAGGAAGGCCTAGAGCTTAGGTATTTGGGATGTGGCATAGCCTAGTGGACCTCTACCAAGATTGTTCAAATCATGACCCCTGGGTCAAAATTTACTGCTGTGGGGGGTCATTTGTTTTTCCATAGGCTTTTATAGGAAATTTTTCTCTTAACACCACAAGGCGAAGAGCTTAGATATTTAGCATGTGGCAGAACCTAGTGGACCTCTACTAAGATTGTTCAAATTATGACCCCGTCTGTGAGTCACTTGTTTTAACGTAGGCTGAATGTAGGAAAAACTTTAAAAATCTTCCTCTTTAAAACCACAAGGCCTACAGTAGAGCTTACATATTTAGCATGTGGTATTACTAAGTGAACCTCTATCAAGATTGTTCAAATTATGACCCCTGGGTCAAACTTGAACCTGCCAGGGGGTCTCTTGATTTTACATAGGCTTATTCAGAGGAAAATAATGAGCAAAAGGTAAAAATTGACCCTTTCTGCTATTGATCACCTATAATAGCCAATGGTTGACAGCTGAGCGATAAAGGACTATCATGGCCCTCTTTTTTTCTGCTTGTATGTATTTTTAAAATATTTGATTTTAAGGTAACTCTACATACCTATTATAACTCTCATGAACACAATTAATTTAAGATTTTTGTTGTTGAGTAATTCGTGACGAAGACATGTAAGAACTTATTTCAAACCCAAGACAATGCTTTATTATACTTGCAATCGCACATTACGGTACTCTCAAGTACTTGTAAAATGTAACTTATTATGTATGCATGCCTTTTGCCAAATATTCAGGTGATTGCTTTTGAATACACCGTTCATTATTTATATATATATATTAGGGATGGCAACGATACCAAAATTGATATTCGAGTACTCGGTCCTTCTTCCGATCGAGTACTCGAAAAAAGGTCATTCACGTGTTCGAAA
>JAUMHA010394973.1:0-11593 GCA_032359765.1 Saxidomus gigantea
TATAACATAATTTTTCTACTCTTTGTATATAGAGACACAATCGTGAGACATGTTAGAATTTCTTGTAATTTAGGAAAATTATTGTTTTTTTTGTAACGTTACATTGACCTCTTACCTTAGGCGAGGTAAGCAGTGTTGTGACTAACGTTGAAGTATATTTAATGCTTGAATTTTGTATAGTAATCTTTGAGGAAGAAACTTTAATTTGCAAATACAAGGCATTGCAAGTTGCACGAAAATATAAATGTGTTTGTGCAAACCCCAAGATATCTAAGTGTTTTGTGTTTTATCTTGCCTATTTGTACTTTCATAACTCACGTGACCTTATTGTATGTAGTAATATTAAATGAAGACTAAAGGGAAACTTAATCAATGTAATAAGTTCAGTTTATACTGGTGCAAATAATGAACACTTCATAGAAACGATCTTTCATACTGAATATGTTCTGTGAAGTTACATATATTTACGAAACTAGTACATTATGTACTGCGTTTTACTTCATGACTTGCTAACCATGAAAAACTGTGTGTATAAAGATTGATGTAATCGAATAATTGCTACACAAAAAGAAGTAAGATCATACTGAATCTAGCTTTTACTGCAATATTAATGACATTGTTAAAATTTGCGATAGTTTTAATTCTTCAAGTTTGGTATTCCTGTAATTAGTCTAGTCAGCGAAGGCCTCAAATGATGTTAAGCTAGAGACTAAGTTTTGGATATGTGTTTCACTATTTGGATACCCGTTTTTGAACACGAAAAGATCATGCATGAATTCTAAGACATCGATGCGAATGTCACCGGAATCCGACATGATTTACTTTCACTAAATACAAGTTAAATAGATACATTGACAGGCGGCAAGATGGTCATACCTGTAAGTTAGATCTAGGTCAGACACAATAAAATGCGTTGTGCAAGTTCGTATCTGTATTGTGACTCTATCGGTAACGTACATAACAATGACAACATAACATAACGTTGGAATTGATGTTGACATGATTAACGCGGTAAGACATAACGTACATACTAGCTTAATTAACAGTATAATACTATAAAACGCATCTAACTCGCGGACAATACATTGTTTTTATGGTCGAAAAGGATTATTATTTGGTGACCAAGCAGTAAACCTTTGAAAGTGATAAAGTTTTCTAGCTGACTGAATCAAGTTTTATATTATAACGTTATATTCAGCATGAGAAAGAGAGAAAATGATTTCGGATTTGATTTAAACAAATCATCATTTTTTTCCAGACAATATGGTCTCAACAATTGTAATAGTGTCGGTGATATCATCTGTGTCAGGTAAGTACTTTTATCATAAGAATACTAGTGATTCACTACTTATTTTTATATTAACAGCGCTTTTCTTTACAAGCTAAAACAATCACTTCAAAAATATGTTTGTAAAAACATTTATACAGAGAATCTGTATAACGTTTTTCTAGATGCCAAGCAAAAGACACTAGCTCAAAGGGTCACTGTAATTATGAACTTTGATTTTGTGACCCCAAAGTAAAACAGAGTCAACTATTTTTCATAAGTTGTACTTATAGTGAGTTTTAAAACCCTAGACCAAGGCATTTTTATGTTATACAGCTGAAACTATTTTTCAACACATTGTCACTGTGACATTCTTGCCAATTCAACCATAAACTAAGAATGAAGTAGGCGTTCGAATACTTTCTATGACCAGTTTCCATACCAAGCTTAAGACCTCTAGGTATAATCCTTTGACCCATTGACCTCAAAATATATAGGGTTCATCCACTGTCCATGTCCAATGTTCCTACCAAGTTACTTTAAACTTTGTAAGCCTAAGCCTTCGCAAGTTATGTTGCGGAAACGGTTATTTTTATAACAAAGTCACTGTGGCTATGATCTTTGACTCAGCGACATCAAAATGGATAGGTTCATCTACTATCAGTGACCAATGTCTTTATCAAATTTGACATACCTAAGCCAAAGTCTTTTATGGTTATGGAGCGGAAACCGTTTCTAAAAATGACTATAGTTCGTCTACTGTCCATGACTAATGCCTCTTCTAGTTGCAAAGCAGTATAATTTCATTTCATCAATGGGGGCATGAAATCAGTCAATCCGATCAATAACTGAAGAGCGACTGGGCCTAGACGGATACAATGTTGAGTTTTTTATTAGCCATGACCTGTGAAAACCTTAGGGACCAGATGGTCACATGTTAAGATCACGATGACCCTTAAAGTGAACCGTTGGACCTTGAATCATATAGAGCTTATCGGTCACTCATAAGTGACAAATGCCCTCGAAGTGGTTTCTCACAGTCTGTGACCTTGCCCTTCAAAATGTGAACCCGATACTTGCGCACCGCCCTTTACCTCCATGTGCTGAACATTCTTGCCATTTATTCAAAATCGTTTAATGTATGACAGAGTAACAGTCTGAACGTGAAGAAATGTTTACAGACAGACGACCAGACAGAAAGAAAGCGCTCGTCACATTTGTATTAAAATCTTAGACCTTTAAGTGTGACCTCGACATTCAACCCTTCCTTGATTAAAATAATATAAATGTATACAAGATTCAATGATTTTTAAACTCTTCGTGTGACATTTTCCATCAAGCTAGGGCTGTGGGGACCTGCACGCGACACGTGGTCTTTATGTGCTGAACATTGGTGCCAAGTTTTTTTCAAATCCTTCAATGCGTAAGATGGTTACAGCCCAGAGACGAATGTACACATATAATTATGCAGGGTCCGTTACCTTTAAGCTTTTAATTGTGACCTTGATCATTGAGATTGATACATAGGTCATGCACGCGACAAGTCATTTTCATGTTCTTCAGTTGTGCCATATTATTTTTAATTTACTCCACGCATGACACGGTTACACCCCTTGACATGTAATAGCGGATGAAAGGACCTTTTTTACTCTAGGTTAGGTTTTTACATTTGCGAAAATCTTGCATGTGATACGTCGTCTTTTTGTGCTGAAAATGTGTGCCTTATGATTTGAAAATACCTTCACCCACGACAAAGGTACTGCCCGGACACGAATATGTGCATATATACATAATTTTCTTGCATTAAAAATCTTAGTTTGACCTTGATATTTGAAATGTTGGTCTTGCACAAGACATGTCATCTTCAAAGGCCGAACATTTGTGCCATTTTATATAAAAACAACCTCCATGTATGACATGTAAAAGTAACAGCCCGGACACTAATAGGTGCATATATACAAGATTCTGATACCTTTAAACTCCAGTTATGACCTTGACATTTGAAGTAGTGTTGTAGGTCTTACATGCGACATGTCGTCTTCATGCGCTGTGCATCACATTTGTGCCATATTATATGAAAATCCCTCCGAACACGAAAAATGCAAATTGAAGTATGCACTCGCATACAGACATCAAGACTGACGATCGGACGTTGCGATTGCTATTTGCCCCCGTCAGGGGCATAAAACAAAACAAGGTTGTCAAATTTGACAGTATTCATTCTCCATATTGTATAAAGAGAAGTAAACGCAAATTATGGGCTTAAGCTTTGGACGTATTTATATTTCTTGGAGTAAATTTTTATGAAATGCTTTTAAGTTTAAATTGTTTGTATTAGTTACAAATTGAAACTTAAGGCCAAAACTACGGAAAGCAATTTAGAATTATGGCGTCTATATATATGTCCATGTATTGTTAATACAATGCTGTATTTAGTTCCAGTTCTCTTTGGACTGATGGTCTTAATTTACAAGCTCTGCCATCGGAGAGGTTCGTACACTTTTATCATACAAGAAATGACAGAATAACATTTTAATATTCAAGCGATAAACAAGTCATAATTTTTATAGTTCACGCTTTTTTCTGTAGTGTAAGAATACACACCTTCTCAACAGACATGGGGTAATCATCAAAAGTAATCATAATGATTAATAATCGATTAATATTTTCAAGTATTCATGCTTAATCATTAATCATGCATTTTTCTGATTACTTTAATAATAATTTAATCGATTACAGTCAAAAATAGGCAGTAATTATGATAATTTTATGATTATTTTAAGATTACTTTCTATTTGTATACCATTTTATACCAAATATACATTTTAATAATTGGATACATATTTAATAGTTATAGGACAAAACATTGACTGACACTTCCATTGTTTAAAAACAAATTATACATTTATTTATGGTTAAAGGTGTTATACATGTATTGTAGCCCTAGGGTTTAATTATTGTCTATATGACACAATATAACACATATATTTTTTGATGATCTGTTAATATGGGGAAAACTATAACAATACACTGATTTAATAAAACAAAATGCTTTCAGATAAAAAGTATTTACATTGCACAATTCTTTGAAATCTGGTTCATTATTCTTGAATATGCAGACGTTTATTATTGTCATGCATCCCCCACATTAAAGTCCCAGGCTCATTGAAGTTTTACTGGTAAAAAGAAAATGGTGATAGGATAATGATAGTACTGTGTTCTTTTCACAACAGTGTAAACCATTGTATCCAGGTCCTTTTGTTCATGAAAAAGAGCTGAGAGAAAGCCTTTCTTATTTTTTGCAATATAATTGAAAAAAATACTGTGTTATGTTTCTAACAATCATGTGCATCGATTTAAAAAGCAAAGTTAGGAATGATAATAATAATGGTACAAAATAAAGATCATTTCTGCTGGTTAGACATCTTTCTTAGTAGATTAAGAGCTACTTGTAATCTTAAATGATGTCTGCTTGAAAACATTTCGATTTCCCTGGTGAGACACCGTCGGTTGGAACAGTGAAAGCTCAATGCGAACATTGCATTCTTATCTGAAAATATTAAAACAACCTTAAAATTTGTTACCAATTTGAATGTACCACCATGACAAATATCCAAACCTCACAAATCTTCCAAGCCAGCTCTGCTGCTGTTGAGCGGTTATTTAGTATTGCTGGGAAGTTCTTTTGACCAGAGAGGATGGACTCAGTGATATGACATTTGAACTTTTAATGATGATTAAATGCAATATGTATCATTAAGCGCAACACATAAACTGTGAGTATAACTCACACTGTGACATTAAGAACTAAAAATAATGTTATTTATTTGTTCATTCATTGTACTATTGAAATGATAAATATGATTTCAACCCGATCTTAACAAAAGAAAGTAATCATTAATCATGATTACTTTCATTGAAAATAATCATAATTAATCGATTACAAATGTACTTGCAAAATATGCAGTAATCATAAAGTAATCGATTACTGAAAAAAAGCATATTAATCGTAATTTAATCGATTACTTTTTCAAGTAATCGACCCCATGTCTGCTTCTCAAAGGCACAAGTTGGTTGCGATATTTAAAGTATTCAGTGTGTTAAATGTCCCCGCTTTCTTTTTTATATGGTCATCTACTAATTTAAGATTATTATCTCGAGATGAAATGAAAGAACCATAGAATTAACTTAATAATAAAATTATAAATTGTTTCACATGAGTAATGAGTTTGATAAGCATATTAAGTAAAAATGCCTCATTATGGCCATAACTATGAAACATTGATAAAATCTGAGGGTTTTTAGTTGTTTAGACTCTATAGAGAAAACAAGTAGTTAGTCATGCACAGAGGTAACAATGCCTTTTCTTATTTTCAAATATCAAACCATATGTATGAAAGTCCGTTGTAGAATTTAAAGATTTGGTGAAAGCTTTCAAGTGAGCAAATTGTAAAATTTTGAAACCTCTATGTTTCACATGAGATAAAAAAAGGGGATAATAACTATATTTCGATGCATTGATTGTTTCACATGAGACAAAAAGTGGGATAATAACTATATTTCGATGCACTGATGACGTCATTTATGACACACGAGTCATCTTAACCTGGTGTGTAAGGTGTGATTTTTAATCACTGGTGAGAACTGCAGATATTCCGATTTGGTATGCAATAATCCATGTTCCTACCTCATCATATAAATGTAATCCCTTAACTCCTCGTCCGATTTCAATTCAACAGGAAACAAAAGTTTGCTTTTCTAAATAACATTATAATGATAATATTATGGAAGATGATGAGATGATATTTCATGCGATGTTGAAGCTCGTTTGTGAGTTTACTGTATCCAGGTTCAGTGATAATCCAAGTTTAAAATTAACCTTTAAAAAAAGTGTTTCATGAAATAAACTTTGTGATAATCGACATAGAATACTGTGATCTACAAGAGAATGAAGGAAAGTTCGAGTGAATTAATAAAACTTATCTTTGGCTGCTTTTCTATCTCAGATCCAAGGCCACCTGAAAGTGAACCTCAACATACTGGGGACGGTATCCCTCTAGGTACGTTAGATATCGTATTTTTACTTTAAAACTAATTACCTATTAATCAAGTCCCTGAACTTCTTCAGTGTGAAAAAAAACCGTTTCTGCTGATTTTCATATCAATGTTTAGATAAATGTTTAAAATATCAGCACCCAAATTTTTTCTGACAATAATAACATATGCTCAACATTAATAGGAAATTAGCCGGTAAGTCTGTCCGTCTGTCTGTCCGTCCATCTGTTCGTCCGCCCTTACAATTTTTCGTGTCCGGGCTGTAACGTTGTTATCCATTGAGAGCTTTTTAAATAACTTGGCACAACTGTTCAGCACATCACGACGACGTGTCGTGTGCAAGACCCACGTCCCTACCTCAAAGATCAAGGTCACACTTCGCGTTTGAAGGTAATGGAATCGTCTATATATGCACACATTCTAGTTCGTCCGGACTATAACTTTGTCATGTATGGAAGAATTTTTAAACAACTTGGGACAAATGTTCAGCACATCAAGCCCGTGTGTTGCGGGCAAGACCACGTCCCTCCCTCAACGGTCAAGGTCACACTAACAGTTTATTGGTAATGGAATCCTGTAAATATGCATACATTTGTGTCCGGATTGTAACTTTGTCATATATTAATTGATTTTAAAATACCTTGGCACAACTGTTCAGCGCATCAAGACAATATGTTGTGTACAAGAACCACGTCCCTTATTAAAGGTCAAGGTCAGACTTAGTGTTTAAAAGTAATGGAATACTGCACAGTCATGCATGGAAGGATTAAATTACATGGCACAATAATTGAGCACATGGAGAAGACACAGACTGTGAGACACTTCTTTCGGGGGCATATGTGTCAGTTGTGAGGGACAGCTCTTGTTTAACATAGAATTAAAGGTGCTCAGACACTGGACTAATGTAGAAAAAAGATGTATCTTACGATTTTCTTTTGAAAGTGGTTTGAAAATTCATCTAGTCTAAAACATAACAAGATTGAGATATTCATTTTTACCGTTAAGAAAGTTAAAGTTTGTATCTACTTAAAAATATTCTGCTGTTGTTTGTGCATATACTACGAGTATATAAATACTTTTAATAATACGTTTGAACAATAGAGAAACAATGTACAGAGCACGAAACTTGTTGTTAAATGACAGGGCCTAAATAAGGTTCAAAAGGTCATTTGCCTATGTTTCGGGTCGACCACAAAATACATGAACTACTTTCCGGCGTCACATACGTTTTCCAAACCGAAGAATGGGAGAAGCCTTTTCTTGTAACGAACCATTCTTATCACGAGATACTTCGGTAAGTTAATTATTTTTGTTCGAGTTTACTCTTCAACGAAAAATATATTCTACAATTTGTGTTGATAAGTATTATCAAAGGTTAAACACAATGTATTTCCAATTCAGAACCAATGGCTGCTGAAAGTGAACCTGCACGTAATGCGAACGGTGTACATCCAGGTTTGTTGGATATTGTATACTAGTATCTAATTTTTATCAACTATTTATTTATGTTGAAAAGATAGATATAGTGAATGGTTTTATACTAAAAAATATTCTTGGTATGTAAGACTAGCAGATAATGAATTATTGATATGTGCTGTTCAAAAATGAAAGATTAAATAAGAGTAAATAACTTTAGTAGGAGTTACGAGTATACACACATTCAAAAGTATGCACACACTCTAGCTGATTCTGTATCAGCTTTACCCCATTTAATAAAGGTATTTTATACAAAACCGACAATACATCAGTGACTTTGATTACATGAACATCAGTCAGACTCTTCAAATTGAATTTATTTCATAGTTCATTACATTAAAGCTTTGCATTCTGATCGATCAGTCATATTGTGTCTTTTGTTCTCTTTCGATTATATTGACTTTATCATGACACAAATGAATCATTCTGTCAAATACATATTTAAAAAATGAGATAATTGGAAAATTGTGTTTTTGCCCTTGAGTTTCCTGGTCGTGAAAGTATGTGACCGAGGAATGAAAATGTTGATTTCTCTCAACATAAGTGCAAGTTCGTTAAAAGGACTCAAGATATTGTTGTCAGTATCATGTAATTATGTTGGCATTCAAAATGAAGAATTCTGTTGTTCAATTTTTCGTTAGGGTGTAAATATAATTTTAGGGAATTAGATCTAGCTATTTCTTATACTGTCCTAACATTTCTTAACATATGTTAAATGAGATGATTTAATAAAAAACATCTTTTTGTGCAAGGTTTCACTGATTAGAATTGCATTTTGCCCTAGATTTTGATAATTTTAGTTTTCTTCCTTCCCACCATGTGGATCTATTTTAATCAACATTTTATTGAATATGAGTCTTAAAAAATCAAACTAGAAATGTAATTATCCAAGGGATAGTCGTAAAATTTATTTCCTAGTACCATGTTGTCATTTTCAAAGAACATATTCACATAAACTGCCTTAAATCTATTTCTGCTACATAAAATAAAATGTTATAATAAGTGGTAAATACAGATATGATTATTACATTTTCTAGTTACGAAGTGAAGACAGAATAATAAACATAAGACTGCTTTGAAAACCTTTCCTTTTTGTTCATGATGGTCAAATCCGATCTGTATAAAACTGGGTGAAATATGATTGAAAATGGGTTCCGATCAATAGCTTGACAAAAGTTGGAACCGCCGCCAAAAGTAAATAAGGGGTGATTTAAAGCAAAGGATGATCTCTGCTGGATGATGATGTCAGCCTGGTAAGCTCAATCGGTAGAGCACGAGACTTGTAGGTTCGATTCCCGTAGCTGACCAACTAAAATTACTAACAGTCTTTCGGATGAGACTTAAACCGAAGTCCCATGTATGGGTGCTATACGCCTGTCATGTTAATGGAACGCTTTTTGTATTTTGCACTATCCTCCGAAAACCTAAAATAACTAACCTCTTCTGTGGGCGTTGGTCATATGGGAAACCGGTACCAACGACAAAAACCCTAATATACGATACGCTGGACGAGGTTGTAAGTCAGAGCTTCCCTGACCAATGCATACGGATATAGCGATATTCCGAATATATAGAACACATTTCCTTTCCTCGATTGTATTCCTTCTTTACCTTTTATGAAAAGGCTATATGGATATAAAATATTCAGGATATAATGAACAAATTTAAATCGTCTCAAACGGTTCATTACATGTAAATATGGAGTTGTACTTTTACTTTCAATGTTATCCGAAATTGCAAACATCTAAATTCTATTTCGCCTTTTTATATGACGTTTTTGTGGCTCCGGGTGAACCAGTTTGAATATGTTGTATTATTATGTGAAAGCAATTGATACTTTGTAAAACAAAACACACCTGCATTACAAGAATAGCCAGTTTTTATATTTTGAAAAGCTGCTACCATAGCAACAATGACACTGGATCGTTGTTTTAAGTGTTAACGTTATTATTAATATGATAGTATATTTTAGTGAAAATCTAGGCAAACACAATAGAAAAATGAAGTTCTTTGCAAGGACACTGTTAATATGCATACACAAATTTCGTAATTAAAATCCATTTATCCTACCCACTTCGAAGAAAAAGGAAATAGTCTAACGGAAGCGTGTCCTATAACAATTGAACGACACCAATGTGAAGAAAACAGATGACATTTATATTTTAAACATAAATATTGAAAGTTTGGCTAAAACTATTAATAAGATCAATAAAAATTGACAACCCCTTCAATTTTTCAGTCATTTTTCACACATTTTCTGAGAAATCTAAAATTATTTTAAATACTTGTCACAAAACATAACAAAAAAAATCATTTAATGGAAAGATATGTTTTCAAACGTTTATGTACATGAAGATTATATTTGACTTTGTCAGGCACAAATGAATCATTTTCCCGAAAATATGTGACTAATGAATGTACATGTAAATGTTGATTTTTCTCAAATTGCAAGTTCGTTAAAAGGACTCAATATATTGTTGTCAGTATCATGTAACTATGTTGGCATTTAAAATGAGGAATTTTGTTGTTTAAATTTTGCGTTAGGGTGTAAATATGATTTTAGGGAACTTTTAGATCTTGCTTTTTTCTATACTGTTCATGAAACTACTATGAAGTATCATCGGTTTTCAGGGAAAGTAACAAATAACGAGAAAACGACTTTCAACTATCATTATAAAGCAACTGGTGACATGAACTTTCACAACGGTATACACAGTCCTGTTACAGTTCCTGATGAAGCAGACACCATAAACACTGATCATAGTGATGACCAGCAAATGGATGAGTTCAAGGTAAGTTTTTGCTTGGAATCTTTAAGAAGGTATTTCCATAGATTTCTATCTATAAACAAGGCTATTAGTGTTAATTCGTCACAATAATACAATGCATTATTTGAAAAATGCTTAAAAATGTATAGTAATATTTTATACTGAGTCTCATTCATTCCAGTCCCAAGAAGAGAGACTAATGGGAGATAGTGGTATTGGTTCGGCGGGAGAACAAACCAGTTTGAAGAAACCGTACTAAGGAATGGTTCCATCATTAACTCGACTAGAAAAAATGCTGCATGAAACATGAAATTATGAATCAGCTGATGGCTTTAGAGAAATCTAGTTGTTATTATTAACATTTCTTTTGTGTTGAAGAAGTATTGACACTTTTTGTAATCTATTTTGTTAGACTTAGATTGTACAGAAATTATATGAAACTGTAAATAGATATCAATTTGTGTTATTAATTTGTGTTATTTATAGACTTTTGATAATTTCAGGCATGCTCATGACAAAGAATGTGACATTGTATCTCGTTAATTTTGTAATTTCATGTAGGTTTATTGCCATAAAATGCAGGTCAAGTTCGATTTCGGTTAAAATCCATAAATTATTATAGGAGTTAAGGCCCCTGTTCGCTTACTGTTTTCGGTTACAATCCACAAATTATTACAGTTTTTGACTTAAATTGTTGTTTTTATGGATATTGGTAACTACAGTTTTCAGCTCAAATTTCGGCAAAATGGCGATATCCGATCAATAACTTATATAAATACTAATAAAAAGTTGCGCGGATTTAATTCAAATTCAACATGAAGGGGTTTTTTTTATAATAAAATACAGATTAAGAAACCTATGAATA
Source organism: Saxidomus gigantea (assembly GCA_032359765.1). Classification (NCBI taxonomy): domain Eukaryota; kingdom Metazoa; phylum Mollusca; class Bivalvia; order Venerida; family Veneridae; genus Saxidomus; species Saxidomus gigantea. The sequence goes on from JAUMHA010394973.1 coordinate 11,432, forward strand.
CTAAAAGTAGTTGTGGCCTTTTGTTCACTTCAATTTCCACCAATTTGTGATGTCTGTTTATTATATGTTTTATTACCCTTCCATTAATTTGCGGTCTTCTGATTGGTCAACGATCCGTAAATAGATATTGATATTTACGGACAAGCCGGTAATATACACTTG
>JAUMHA010394984.1:0-23773 GCA_032359765.1 Saxidomus gigantea
CCTGCCCTTGCAACCACCTGAGTTAAGCAACAACCTGACATATGCAACCACTTTATATTTCTCCCATGTAATTTAAGATGATAGCAATTTATCTCGAGTTAAGACCACCTGTCATAAAAGACCACAATTTCAGCTTTCCCTGTATGGTCACGTGGCTTAAGACAGGTTTGAATTTAGTTTGTTTCTATCTTGAAACTTTCAGTTTCCCTAAATATTGGTAACAGTTGGTTTAGGGTCATAACTTGACTTCCTTGTATTTTGCAGGCTGTTGCAGTATGCTTGTAGGCTTGCCTGGGGTCGTATGCAGTATGGTGATAGAAAAGAATTGTTGCAGACAATAAAGAACATAGAATCTATGCTCAGTATGACAAGGAAATGTAAGTAGTTGACATTCTTTAGAAGTGAATGATCTCATTCCTTCCAGATTTGACTTTGCTCATTACTGTTGGAAACTTGGAATATGTGTAAAGTTTCATTTTACATTAGCGTTTGAAATTGTGTGTATATGGTCATCAGCCATAATCAATGATTATTATTAAGCTCACAGATGAAACATTGTTTGTAGGGACTTTAAGTCATAGGACCAGTTTGCAGTGATTTTAATGTCAAAGTAGTCCTTTTCCATGTAGGATGTGTTGCAGAACCAGTCTACTTTAAAGTGACTCATAATTTATTAGTCAACATTAATTAACTAACAATATTGAAACAGAATTAAAAACATGTATGCTTTAATATATATGATAATTGTAAAAATCACTATTATTATATAAAGGGGGGTCAGAGGGGGGAATGAAAATATACTAATAACAAATAACTAACACATCTGCCCTAATATAACATGTATTTAGAAACCAAAAAAATCTTTTGTATGCATATTATGCGTTATCTTTTCAGTGTTGCGTTTTGGGAAGAGTCTGGATTTCCTGCAAGGTGCCCTAAAGAGCATTCACCTGAAGGACGTAGTTCTGCGATTGACTATCACGCTATCAAAAATCAATCAGGCATTTTACCTTCTGTTTGACCATTTCCTGTGGTTCAATAGTGTTGGAGCTGTCAAGTTGGATAAGCAGTACTGGGGAGAGGTGTCAGCAAAGTTCTACTTGGCTACTCTGATTTTGAACACTCTTCGTGACTTTTATGGAATTTGGTCGGTTATAAAAGAAGAGCTTCGCACACGAAAGGCTAGAGCTTCTTCAAGTACCTACCACAATGGGGACACTAACTACAAATCTGTTTCAAGGAGAGAGTCAACAGTATTAGAAGTCTTACAACAAAATGTTCCACTCATTTTAGACACTACTAAAAATTTATTTGACTTACCAATCCCATTGTGCACTTTGAAATATTTGCAGCTATCCCCTAGCAAGCAAGGTATCTTTGGAATCATATCTTCATTTGTTGCCTTAGCAACAGTATGGAACCCAAAACTGAAGTTAGTCCCATCATAGTAACATTAATATTACATTCCACACAAGCTTAAAGCACCATTTGTTTTTCTGTCATATATTTTGGGACTTCCGCAAACCAATTAAAGGAGAGCTTTTTATTGGACATTATTTTTTGTTTTAAAGTGAGGGCATATTTACACATCTTTATCTGGGACTGCAAAAACCAAAATATGGTACATACACAGATAAGCTTATGAAATATGACAAAGTGACAACAGTTACTGTCAAAGAAGACAGGTCATGTGAACAATCATGTGAACAATTTTAAGACTAGTAGTTACTATAGCATAGTAATCTGGTAAAATAAAATTAATGAAATTTATACATCTGAAATATTGTTAAATTTGTTATAGTTAACAGAGTACACCTTGCCATATCATTTCTGTGTAAAGCTGTTATGATCATTTGGGATATACATGTACATTTTTGGGATACATTAAAAGTAGTTGATAGATTTTGGGAGCAAGATTTTGTGAGCATGTTTCTCTTTTTGTTTGGTTTCAGGCCATACACATGTGATATAGACAATCAAGTTGAATGTTTAATTAATTTGGATTACATTTCAAACTTTTGTTGAAAAACATTATTAAAACAAAATCTGAGTTGTTCTATAATGTTATCATTCTGTATCAAGGTATTTTATCTCTGTCAGTTATTTATATTATGTGTCAGTATCTCCACCATTATTTACTTTCTACCTGTTTCTCTATCTTAAAAATGTGTTACCTGATTGAACTGATACATGTATATTATTTGGTATAAATTATTTATGCTTGATTGGTTTATGAATATTTATATTCCAAACATTTTCGATGCTTCTTAAACATTTTTAACCTCTTTCTTTCCTAACCTTTTCTATTTTTAACCGTTTTAACATAATTATAAAACAATTGAATTGTGTTTTAAGATGTTAAACTTTATGATGATAACCACACAGCCTCGGTTTATCAACTATACTGACTTTTAAGAGATACTCACACATTTTATTTTATAGATATTTTTTTTTCCTATATTAACCAGATTTTTCTCACATTCTGTTTTGTTCTGTTATAAAAAGAAAATGCACCTATTCGTTCTTCAACACATTTTGTGCTCAGTTCAGCTCAGTAACAAAATACAGTTGGATCTGTAATACACGTATATGATATAATGACTGATTGCAAATATAGGATATCTCACAAAACATATAGTGTGATTTAGTTAATTGAATTTTACAAAGATTAAATTGTTAAAGATATTTTATTTGACTTAACTGGCTGTTCAATGCATAAACTAAACACTTATACTCATTATTATGAGTTTCCTTGCTGTTACTTAAATTATGTATTTTGCATGCAACCACGTTACATATATCTGTAAGAATGGCTCCTTTTAACAGCCACCTCAAAAAGATTCAGGCTGACATATCAAGCAAATGTTACAATATGCCATTTGTACAATGTATTGGAGAAACCATGACTTTGATAGGTTTGAAATGTTACATTATGTAATGTGGGATCATTAACTGTCATAACAGCAAAGTCACACAACTCTTGTGTGTTAATGAAAGGAATAAAGTTTCTGTGATTTCTCTTTAATTTATTCTTTGACAGTATCCTCTGAAACTTCTTCATTCATTGTGAATTTGTGATAAAATTGCTGGATTGGACCCTTTTTATAGCACTGCTTACTGTGTATCCTCTGCTGGGGCCGTCTTTTCAGCTTTGAAATTTAAAATAAAATTTGCTGTTCAATGCACCTGAGCACACAAAGTACTTAAGGGTGAACTATTGTGATCAAGTGATTGTCTGGCGTGCTTGTAAGCACTCTAGAGACTACAATTTTATCTAAATCTTAGTGAAACTTGGTCACAATATTCACATTATTGAAATTTTGTTCAAGTTTGATACTGGGTCACTTGGGGTCAAAAACTAGGTCACTAGTTAAAATCATAGAAACACATTGTAAGCACTATAGGCTATGTTTTCTACCTGCTCTAAATGAAACTTGATCAGAATGTTTGTCTTTTTCAAATCTAGCTTAAGTTTGAAACTAGGTTTCCTAAGTTCAAAAACTAGGTCCCATGGTCAAATAGACCAATATTGTAAGCACTCTTAGAGGCCACATTTATTACCCAATCACCATGAAAATTGGTCAGACTTTTTTTTTTATGTCAAGTTTAAATCTGAATCACCTGTGACAAAAATAGGTCACACGGTCAAATGAAAGAAATCGTTGTTAACACTTCTAAGTAAAGTTTGAAACTGGTTGACTTGGGGTCAAAAACTAGGTCACTAGAACAAATTAAATTAAAACGTTAGTACTCTGGAGACTACATTGAATACCCAATTGTTATGAAATTTGGTTGGAATACTTGTTTTGATAATTTCTAGGTCAAGATTCAATGTGGGTTACCTGGGATTAAACACTATGTCACACTAACATATCCAAGAAAAACCTTGTAGTCACATTTTATAGCCATTCATCATGTAAATTGGCCAGAATGTTTGTCAAACAGAATGTTGTGTTTAAGGTTTGTATTTATAGCTTATGGTTGAATTTCGGTCACATTGGGTCATAGGAGGTAATGTACTCAGATGAGCAATGTAGGGCCATCTTGGGGCCCTCTTGTTATAGTTATTTCCCTTTTGTACTTAGCAAGTTTTTAATTAGAAAGTGTAAAATATAAAGTATCGATGGTGTTAACTCCAATTGGGATACCATATAATATCTATGCATGCACAGCTACAATGACAAGTTAGATGACTCTATTATTATAAAGTTATTGCCCTTTTGTACTGACCAAATATCTATGCATGCAAATCCATTGTGTTTGCAAATTTATCATTTATTTACAGCCCCATTCAAGCTGTGTGTTAATATTAATGTGTAGTAAAACACACTTGTCTCTCCATGTACTTTCGAACTAAGAATTTATTTGTTTTGTGACCGGTGCAGAAGTGGGTTCTAGTTTTACTTTTGAACAAACGATCATTTTATCTTTTACTGCGTCAGAACCTGTATGTGTGATATATTGTTGAATCTTTAATCCATATTATTCAGTGTGTCAGTTTATAGGACAGGTCTTTTTACACATATAAGTGAATCAATTTCTTGTTTTCTGTTGCTGCTCAATGAATTTTGTTTCAAATTGGCATAATTATATATATTTTGTATCATTAAATTAATAAAAAGTAATTGTGGGTATACATGTTTCTTATAATTTCACCTTCTCAATAAAGAAGTTGGTATGAGTTTTTTTCTGTTTGCTGTCTATTTGAGACACCATTTCTTTTAAGCCACTGGTTGGTAACACACACCTTAAATAGTAAAAAGTTTAGGTTTGTAAAATTTTGCCAGACACTGATCAACTAATTCCTGGCCATTTAGATATTTAAATTGATAACATATACCCATTGTTAATAAGATGTTAAACAACATTTTGAAGTTTTCTTGCAGTTAGTAACAGAAACAATACATATCCCCCCCAACACTTATTCTGAATAAAGTACACTCAAAATACAGCGACTATCATGTTATGTGAGCCAGACCATGCTTCACAAAACTTACGCAAAACACAGGCAGCAGACTTTGGATGAAAAGTTCTCTGATATTCCAACACTTGGTGGACTACAATTCCCTATAGTAGTAGACAATAATTTTGCACAATGTTTTATTGAAATAGCCCCAACCATTTCTTAGATATAGCTCATGATGGACTGACAACATAAGTGATAATTAAATCAGCACTACTCCCCAAACACCGCACTGACAGTATGTTAAATTTATGTACATACATACATAATCAAACCTCATACAAAGTTTATAGCAAAACAATTCACAATCGATGAAAACGTGTTTCATAAAAAAGCCAGAAAAGAAGACAATACTTAAATACAGTTCAAATAGAAAAGGAGGTTGTAACATTGATGAAAATCAATAAACTTAGTATTTTGATACTCTTATTTTGTTAGCAAAAAATATGTACTTTGATAATTCACCAATTGACCTTTTTGACTTCAAATTGAGCAACTGATCAAATTTATTTATAGTTGGCCAATGACAAAAATATGGTTTGAAGTATTTTATCCTGAGTTCACAATACTTGGTACAAACGAGGAGAAAATGGTACTCATTTTCTACAATTCTCCTATTGCATGATTTACACAAACGTTGGTCTTAAAATGTTGTCATATCAACCTGTCTCTATCAAAAGATTGTGTGATGAAGTTCTGAATCGAGACAATGCAATGCGATATTTTCTGTCTGATATACAATTTAAATAAGTTTCAATTTCGAAATTATGTTTAAAAATACTGTAGGATTGCAGTCTTGGCAAACTGTTTTTATCAGAATACCAGCGTTGAAAGTAACTATCCAAAATATGCTGCCTCTTGTATTTTATGTAACATTTGATGCTTTAATTATTGGACCATGCACAACTAGGCATGGTACTTATCACTTCTGTAAAATAACATTAAATTGTGACCAGGGGTTTTGGAGATCAAGAGCGAACAAGAATTTCCTATCTCAAACTCCTGTGACCTTAGGCTAGTGACCTGAAACATGGACCATGCACAACTGAAGTATCATTAAATTCTGAGATAGTGTTTTGGAGATTTAGTGTCCACAAGATTCAATCTACAGATGGACAGACAGACAAGTTGAATCCAGTATACCCCCCCTTACACTTTGTGTTCGGGGGTATAATGAAATTTTGACAAACAACGCCAAAACGATATACTTCCACCAGTGAAAGGCAGAGGATATAACTGTACAAACTGACCTCCATCTTGGAGCATAAAATACAAATCTAAAATGGACAGCTTCTCTGCATGCTTAATATGAACTCTTTTGTTATGTTTCCTTGCTATTCTAGGAATAAATTACTTGTGCTAAAATATTTAGATTTTTTATGCCGAAACCAAGGCCATATCCCTGCGTTTACTTGATTTTTAACGATAGAAACACAATGAAACACACATTACCGGTATGCACACATGGCGTTTGTGTCATAAGGAAACATTAAGAAACAAATTTCTTCTGTTTTCAGATTTTTATGTACAAAAATAGCATGATGAATGATGAGACATGTCGGTGCAAATATAAGCCAACTGAAAATAATGAATGACTGTGGACATCAGGAACATATTAAAAAAGGCAGCATTAGTCTTTGCCAAAGAAAATGTTAAAGAAAATGACAGTTTTCATACTGTACAATATACAAAGACATGTTCTCAAAGGATTTTACCAGTAAAGCTTAATAAATTTGATCTTTTTCATCTAGTACATAACATTAAGTAGATTTTTTTTTCTCCATCTGTTAAAAGGCTTATCAGTTTTCAATAGCAATGTATCATTATCAGATCACATTCTGTACCTAAACTTTAAGTCACAACAATAACTATTACTGCAAGTTGTGGAACTGAAGCTTCACCGTTCAATATGTACTACTATCAGCTCAAAGATGTAGCACTATTTTTTATCCATTATTTACGTCACAGATGTTATACTATATTGAACTGTCTGACATGTTATAGCACTGAAAGTAGTCCGTATATACAACAATCCTTACATCATCCTCGTCTCTTCTGTGTCGAAATGTACAGCACTGAAAATACATAGTGCAAAAAATATGTATTAATTAATGTCCATGATTCTGATGACCTTCTGATTAACTTGTACTGAAACATAAAGTTGTACGGTAATTATTTGTCTGCGTGTGTAAGAAAGCTTTTATTTTAAATTGTCCTCTACCAAACAGTTTAATCAACATTAACATTAAAGTATTTCAGGTTCTTTCAAACTCCAACATGCTATGAATTCTTTAGCTAAAGTCAACAGTGCTTATGTTAAAACCTTAAACTTGGTGGCTTATGTTAAAACCTGAAACTTGGTGTTAATACAGGTAGTCTGTTTCCTTCACTGCATGTATAATATGCCCTCAGATGATGCGGGACTTTGGCACAAAGTGTGATCTTGAACTGTGAGCTGATGACTTACAAATGGTGTCCAACACTAATGCTAAGGAAATATTGAAATCTCAGAACTGGTCTTGGCCACCCAAATACCACTAATTTAACGAGACTTAAACCTATAGGCTTGCCATTTACCATTGATTTCCTATCTATTCCCTTGCCCGTCTGGTTAAAACACTGACGAACCATAACCCCTTCTGCATCATTGCTGATATTCCAAGACCGTCCCCTTGTTCTAGTTGACCAATCACTGCCAATACAACATACAAATTACTGTCTATTTTCAGACCCCCTGCGGGGTCTGCCCTCCATCACCCTGGCTGACCATCATAAATAACAAATACTAAGATATAACAACATCATACCATTATTTCCTCTAATGAAAGCATCTCCATATTTATTTTTCAACTGTCCATTAACATATTCTTCGGTTTGTTCCAGAGCTATATTCATGTACCCATCTAAGCAGGCCAGCACTCCTGTAATCACAAATACAACATGTTTTACAGAGAATTCTTTGTGTGTTTGTTTCATGTATATCTCATATTTTGTAGTCTTTTCACATGTATTTCTAATTCATATTTCACCAGTAGCACATACAAGATACATGTATGTACTATTTAAATCTTGATTCAGTACAGAATACATAGTTACACACTACCATTTTCATTTCAATTTTACAAGATCAAAGTTAACTTAACCTCCACATGTGTAGATACAAGGTATGTGGTCATCAGGATTTAAGAGAAACAGACAGTTCTATAAGTCAAAGGCTCAAATTTTCAAGTATGACATTGTCCCCAAGTTCATCAAAGTGTTATGATCACATTGCAAAAGTGAGATTTCCACATAGCTTTTAGTATCAGAAAAATTAGATAAACAGTTGATGAAATTGGTACAAAATGCTTTCACCATGTTCAAAGAAGTTACAGAATGTTATTGCTAAAAACAATTGTAGTTTTTTAACTTCAAAATTAAAAAAGAACCTGTGAACATGGTGAATGGAACAAATATTCTGCACGTAATTGAAAGGGACAATGTTTACCTTTCAACATATAGATCATGTTTATAAACAAAACAATTACTAGTTTGTATTTTCTACTGATAAGACACACTTTTATTCAGGGTAAGGTGATGGGAAAATGTTGCAAATTATTACTCGATTTCTGTTATATAAATGCTATTTGCATTATGCCAAATAAGTTATATGATATAACTAATTAATGTAACCACATATTAATGTTACATTTACACTGCAGAGAAACTGAGATTATACCTTGGAATTTAAGATAACACCACTATAAAATTTATGTTGACAATTTATTTCAATAAACAACATGAACACAGTGTGTATTCACCTCTGTAATCAACCCCAGAGTTGAGCTTCACCACAACTGGTCTACCAATAATCTTCTTCAAGAATTCACTGGGTGTCTGTTTCTTACTCATCTATAGTAAAAAAAAAAGAGAAGACAATATTAAAGGGAAGAACAGGTTTGAATAAAAAGATACATGCCCCGTTCTTGTTGATCCATTACCTTTAATGTGTAATATCAACGCATGCAAACCACCAGTGAAGTCAAGACTTAACAAGGGGGCCATTATGGCCCTATATCCGCCACCTGAGACCCACTGCACTCTGTTGGCCATTTTGTGCAATGGAGCGGAATGGTTTGGACAGTTTTGAAAGAGAACAATATAAGGATAATTCCTGTGAAGTTTAATATAAATTGGCCCAGTGGTTTTGGAAGAGATGTCGTTTAAATATGTTTTTGATTTTTGATATAGTAGCCATTATGTGCAGCATAGTGGAATGGTTTCAGCACTTTAAGAAGTATTAGCCTTTGATAATTTAAATTTGTGCGACTTGATCATGTCTCGCCCTAATTATAGCTGTTTTTACATAAATTTGGTAGTGGCATCATTCATTCATGTACATACATGTAATTTGTAGTAGTTTACTTCTTTATTAATATTAGACAAGGATCACAGTAGTACCTTGTAATTTACTGATACCTTGCCACTGCCTTTCTTAGAAACAGAAGGGTATAAAATTCAATATTTTATATTTCATATTTTAAAAAAAATAGATACGGCTATAGTTTTCATTCATCATGTTCATAAAAATGCAGTTAAATATGCCTGAAATATTGACCAATATTGAATTTAAGTTTCTATAGATCAAGGTTTAACGTATATTTGTTTTTTACATATTCATAAAGTTCATAATTTCAGCTTTCATTTGATACCACACATTTAAAAAAATAAAGAAAATAAAGGTTATATTACTTGGTATATATGACGGCCAGATAATACACTTTACCGAACAGAACAAGTGGCTCCTGTAATTTTGTTTTGAATAAACAAAATTCAGAACTTTTTAATGTTAAAGGGAAATAATTACGCGCATTCACAAAATCAAAGAACATTTCTCAGTCAGTGGTGTCACATAGCTTGGACTTAATTAATAAGAGTTAATTTTGTCATCCTTTATAACAGACCATATTTTTCACTACTACCGCAAGTGACAAATGACAAGTGAAAAATAAACATTGACCATGGAGTTACTGCGGAGTTCAACGGAAAAAGATATTTTAAGTTCAGATAAAAAAGAACTCTATAAATTTGAAACAATTATAATAAAACGCAGTACATGAAAAGAGAAACAAACATATGAAATATTTGTACTACTGCCTTTACATTTGAGATTTTACTCTTTTAACGAAGCCAAGGTTTACTTTGGCGTTTAAATTTCTTGTTATATTTGTGGCTGATGTGCCAAATGTCTATGTCCACACGAGGAGTTTGACATCGAAGGAAGATAGATAGACAGTATACAAATTATCAGGGAAACCATTCAAGTATACATCCGAAGTTTTTAACATAATTTCTATCCGAAAACTACTGCACAAGACAATTAAGTTAGTGTCCGCATAAACGACTACAAACTGTCTTAGAAACAAAGACACGTTTCTCATGAAAATCTCTCATGCTTTCGTTACATTTTTTATTTGTAAAGTAGAATAAACTGTATGAAAAACGCTAAATTATAAATTATAGCGCACGTACTTTTTTCCTGGATGGGGTGAAAGCAAAGAATAGTTTCTTATCCGCACTTACTTATGGGTTTTAGGAATCCGCTATATGAAAAGAGAACAGATCAAAGTAATTTTGACATATCTTGTAAATGATAAATAAAATTTTAAGTTTTAGGCAGTAAATATTTGAAGCATAAAAGTGAAGTAGAAAATTGTTTCTTTTAATTGCACAAAACTACTCACTACTAGATTTAAACAAAAAGGGACTTTATTACACGGAAATATACGGAAAACCCGGAAATCATTAAACTGTAAAGAAGACGTTCTAACTTTTCCGAATCTGTATTAAGGTGCTGTTGGCACTGAAGAACTGTGGACTATAGATAGCTTAGTGAAAAGTTACTCCGCATCATCTTTTGAATTCATTGTATTTCGATGTCTTTATTTCTTGAGACCTAGGAGGGCTGTCAGGAATGTACGTACTTTTTATATATTTAAAAGAAATTTATTTTAGGTGAATAGGATTTCCGGTTTCTAGGATGGACGTGGAACATTTGGCTCTGTGAAATAAAATTAAAAATCCGGTTGCATCTTTTTCGGCTTTAAGTTTAAAAACCGAAAAAGATGCAACCGGATTTAAAAACCTGTGGAGAAAATCTTTTATTAATGGATTAATAATTTAAATGCAGATAAAAACTGAAAATGGCAGAAACACAAATCTAAAATTAAAAAAACAAAATTTAGATGGTTTAATTCGGGTGGGGTACATCCCGCGCCATCTTGATTTTCTTTGAAAATCTAAAATTGTTACTGATCAGAACAATTTTCAGGCAATCCAGTGTTGTTAATATATATAATAACACAATAATGATGCTAGTTTGTTGATTTTGTCATACTATTGACATCATCAAGTTAGGTTACATATAGAGTATTTTATTATAAATTTTCAGGGTACAGTAACTTGTTTGGGATATCACTTCAAAAAAAATAATAATGTAAAGAATCAGTTAAGGCCAGGATATTTGTCCGTGAGAGTAGGGACTGCTCTACATCACATCGACAAAAACTCCAACCTGTATTTGGGTGAGTCTTTATAGCTGGCTTAATACCTATCTTGTACCAAGTATCCAAACACGTGACTGGAGGTGTAACTGATTGATAATTTTCCGGTCAACATAATAAGAGGTTAAAAATTAAATATATAGAAGGTTTATGATTTTTAGAGGTAAGTATAAGCAAAGTCCTTAGAGAAAATGTGAGTTAACAACTTGCGATAAGGTAAGATTTTTTTTTGTATCCAGAAGCTGTATTTAGGATTTAACCGTGTCCTCGTGCTTGCGTCTTTCACTTTTAATATATTGATGAGTGTATACCTGTGCCATATCTGTGTTGTCAACTAAGAGAGTTATTAACTTACTGTTGCTATCCTGATATAGAGTACCAGTCTTGTATGGCTACAGGACGTGAAATTAATAAGGTTAGACCATTTTAGGTCAAAAAAGTGAGGTAAAAGGAGAACCAGTGTATGAAAAGTTAATTATCCTATCTGATAGCAAGGGGAAATACCTTAGATCAGAGTCTGCTAACGTTAAGGGTGTTAAAATAGAAATTGACTGGAGATGTACAGGAGGTAGATCATCTGACGCTGGTGTAATGCATTAGAATCATCTATAGGTGATAGGGTTTAGTACATGAACGGCCCACATCCAGAACGGACAGAACGGACCAGTCCAGAACGGCCCACCTTTTTAGTAATAATTTAAATATATAAAATATATAAATGATTTATAGAATTTGTACAATCTTAAAAACGATAACTAACACCAATTACATGAAAACCTATACCAGCGACAATTTCCTTTAATGATTTTTAAAAAATATTTTTTGCTATAATACAATGATACTTAAAAAGTTGGCCGTTCTGGACTGGACCGTTCTGGACTGGTCCGTTATTGTAGTGGGCCGCTCTGGATATACACCGGTGGTATTTTTAGCATATCATTACTGAAAAAAAACACGTTTTAACTTTGTCATAACGTGGTCGTCCGGCAGTGGGTATAACTGTTTCACCAAGTATGCATAAAAGAGTGTTTCAATTACTCGGGTTCGTCCACTCACACTGCATTAGTAAACAAACAATTCTCATGGACATATCTCAATTCAACCATTTACGCTTTATTACAAGACAATTAATTATATCGTATTATAAACGTTCACTTGAAAAACTATTTTCGTTCACTCTTCTATAAAAACAACATCTTTTTGCTTTTTAATTCCACGATACGGCATATTTTTGTCACGAGGCGGGTAAAATGACCGGATATGAATAAAATCTTTAGGGTTTTATAAATAGCAACTTTCTATCACTGTAAAGGGATGTAGAAATGGAAGAGATCGACGGTGAGTGGCAACAAAAACTAGTTTACCAATTCATGGCATGTATTTGCTGAAATGTCCGTTGGAAAAGCATGTTTATGATTCAATGTGTGTGGACGAACTCGTGTAAATGAAACACTGTTGCATGTATACATGGTGAAACAATTAACTAATGCTTGACCACCACGTTAAATCATATGTTTTTCATTAATAGTATGGTAAAAGCTACCACCACGTTCAAAATATTTAATGTTGAATTAAACGGTGCTCAAATTGCAGGACATTTATTGGCGAGATAGACAACTAAGATAATAGTATACATAATCTAACCAAAGAACATGGATATGTGTCGAACCCCTGTGAGTTTGTGTGTAAATCCGTGTCATACATTACTGTTCAAAATTGTCATATTACAACTTGGCCAAGAAAGAATATGTAAAACAGATATACCGAGTTACCTCTCTTATTGACAGATAGAAATGAAAAGGGATACCCACTAAATTGGATAAGTTTTCAGAGTTTTTTTCTTAGATAGCCAAACGAATATTTTTAAGTTTTGTTGGTCACTTTGAACATCAATATGACTTTAGTGAACAGAAAAATATAACCATTAACCATATAGACAAACATAGAATGCATTAAAATAGCTTACTATGTACAGAAAGAAAACATGTATACATCCAAACTCTATTGAATCCGCATAATTTCTCTGTGTAAGCTACCTACACACTGACGTCCTTCACTCAGTCTACTTGTCATTTCTCTCTCACTATGTCAAGTGGAAAATATTTTCTCTTATTCTTTTTGGAAAACAGTGTCGTCATTGTAACAAAATCATTCCTGAATAAATTAGGTAACTGAGTGAACACTATTTTTATGGTGATCGTGTTCTTTACTCAAGCTGAATACAAGGCGAATGTAGAATCGCAAGAGTTACAAATACGTGTTTCGAAAGAAAATGGTTTGCTGCTTTTACTTTGACGTAACTAAAAACATTAAAGCAGTTGCATTTTATTATTCTAGCCATATTGTGTTTAAAATATAAAGTATGATATCTACTTGATATTGGTATTTCTCGAACTCAGATCTGCATGTTTTATCAAAATTAAACCATAAACAAAAAATTGAAAACAGGATATCAAATCGCTAATTTATGAATACTGTTACTGTTTGTGTTTGGTTTTTACTTTTTGAGAACGTTTCCCAATTTCTCCCAGAAAAGTGCTTGACCTACTGCATCTTCTGTCCATTCTATATAGGTAGTGGTATCAAAAAGAACTTTCAGGGACTGGTTCATGTTCTTAGCATCTATTTTCTCCAACAGAATGATAGCCAACTCCGTTTCGTATTCAATTAATCTAGAATGTGCAATCTTCAACTCAAACATGCACCAGCCACTTCGAGCAAATGCATTTGTCAGAACCACGATTATCTTCTCACTTGCATCTATATTGGTAACAATATTGTCGTTAATGAAAGCACCTATCTGGAAGTCTCTTTCATGAATACATAATTTGAGTCCGAAATCACCCTCTAATACTGGTAGAAGTCTCCGTCGTACCCACACAGAATCCGTCGCCTCGTAGGCAACAAAGGCGGTGTACAGATTTGCATTCCCGGGAATCTTTTGATAATTCCTTCGTTTTCGTAATAGAAATATGTAATGTTTGATACTCCATCTATTTCTATACATCACGACTATTGCAACACAGAGAACAACTAAACAAGGCGAACCAATAACACCCACCCATATCTCCGGGCTCCATGGATGATATTCTTTGTAAGAAAAGCTTATGTTTGATAACTTTAAATTACTTTTGTCTGTAGGTTTTGAACATACGTATTCACGCGGATACCGTGTTATCACTTCCTTATTCGGATTTGTTTTCATCCAGTTTATGAGCCATTCTAGGTCGCAGTCACAAACGAAAGGATTCTGACTAAGGTCTAAGTAAGATAAACTATTCAGAAGTGACATCGGTAAGGCAGTCTCATGTATTTGTCCGAGTTCGTTGAGTCTCAAAGAAAGATACTTCAAACGTTTGTTGTTCACGAATGTTTTGTCACTTATTGCGGTGATTCGATTACTTTGAAAGTTAATGCTCTCTACACTTTTCATATGCATTAGCATGAATTTCGGATCTTGTGAAATCACACCATACATGCAATGAAAATGCACAAGTTTAGTAAGGGGTGAAAATAACCTCGTCAGCGTCTGGCTTGATACTAGTTTAATGTGCTTAAAGTCTAAATACTTCAAGTTAGGTGAGTGTTTAAATGTTCCATCAACAGAATCAAACACTGCGTCAGCATCTGCATGAAACCCTAACTGAAGACTTTCTAGAGACTTTGAACGGAATGCAAATTGTTCTATGTGTAAATTGAATCCATCCAAATACTCAATATTCAGAAGATTGAGTTTCGGCATTTTTGAAAAGACATCATTAGGTAATATTTTCATGCGGTTGCCTGCAATTTTTAGAATTTTAAGTTTCCGCAAACATACAAAACTCTCCTTTCCCAGCTCAGCTATTTGATTATCTATGAACTCGAGGACTTCGAGGGAAGGAAAATAACAGTTTGATTCATTTCCGTTGATGGAGAATTTTGGAATTCTTTCCAAGTCATTATTATTCATATATAACGAACGCAAACGTGTAAATTTCGACAGCGACACTATTCTAATTTGATTGTGACGTAGAAAAAGGATTTCCAAACTAGGTAGCATTTCAAAAGTATCAAATGAAATTAATTCCATGTCGTAATATTCGACACCCAGATCTGTTATGTGATTTCCATTCATTAAAGTAAACAGGCCTTTTTTAATTTCAATTGTGCTTATTCCACTCATCCTTATTTCATGTAGAAATTGTAGCCCCGATACTGCACCTAAAAGATTTTTCAGGTTGTCATAGTATATTGGATTATTCGACAAATACAGAACTTCCAAATGTTTGAAAATATTCAAAGCATAAGACGAGATATTTCGAATTTTGTTATTGTCCAATTGAAGACCAACCAGAGTCTCCGGACTGCTGGTATTGCGAAATGTCTCTGCTGTGACGTTTGTCAAGTCATTATATCCAAATATTAGGATTTTTACGGAACTGTCAATCTTTGGAATGTAAGACAGATGTTGGTGACTACAATTTAGGGACATTTGTCCGTGTGTTACTTGTTTTTTACACGGACCATTTTCCATTGTCTGTTTGTGTGACTTGACTTACAAACTCCCAGAAAGCACTTGCGAAAAAAGAATGGAAATATAAACGAACGCCTTTTGACAAATCATATTGTTCAACCAATGCGTAACTGGTTATTGTCCAATTACGTTGAAAAGTCACTTAGAAGGAGGCTTTGATCTTAGCCGATCACACTTTCATGCACGGATTTCGTTGCCGAATCTTGCAGACTAGGTCTTAAGCATGATGAACATCCACTCACTCGTATAAACTAAATGATGTACGTCAAAAGTCTGAAATTATTATATGCGTTAAGCTTTATATAATCAGGACAACAATGGCATTTTAGCATAAATGACACGAAAATATAACATTGCAGTCAATGTTGGTATTGACTCAAAATTAGCATAAAAAAGAGACGAAATAATGATGGCGAAGCATAGATTAAACAGTTAAACTTCCTTTTTAAGTTTCATTTCAAACGACTGGAAGCACCCCTTATAGAAGAAAATAGCATTCAAATTGATAATGCCGGATTCTAATTAGAAAATGTGTTTTTTAAATTACTGATAAAAATGTGAACAGTCTTATTCGAACACGTAAAACATATTGTCTGCGTATAACAACAAACATATCTATTCAGATACCATCGACGATTTCCAACCCGACTTCTACTTAGACGTTTTAATGTAGTGTTCCCTCAATTGATGCATATTAATTTTTAAATATTTTGTCTTCCAAAATCATATATCTAATACTGATATTTTCAGTAAACCAAAGTTTACACTAGTTTAAACCTTAAGACTATTATTATATATTTATTACCCTTCCGTGAAATTTACGGACTTCTGTTGGTCAACGATCCGTAAAATATAGCCTATATTGATATTTACAGGCAAGCCGGTAATATACAATTGACATTATCCCGTTACTGTACCCCATGCTGAACGCGAGCTTGTTCGCCGCGTACACTACGTCAAAGTATAAGTCCGTGCTGTTTTGTGACGTCACGAAGTGACATTGAGGTATCACAAGGGGATTTGTAGCTCTGCATACATTCAGCCGTTAAATAAATAAAACATACACGGAATGTTTCAATATTCAAGACAGGAAAGGGTAATAAAATTGTTATTTGTTTTTGGCGTGATATATGGGGATATATTACCCGCCTCGACATAATATCACCTCGCCTAACGGTTCGGGTAATATAAGTCTAGGCGGGTAATATATCCCCATATACCACTTCAAAAACCAAATAACATATACTATATAATAAGAAGTCGTGTGTGCCTTCCTCATTTAAGTTGTTGAGTGTACATGTATATTAACAAATGTACACCGAGAACGTTTGCGCATTTTCTCATCTATGCATGAACATTAACAAGCTCGATAGAGATTCTACTTTATAAACCAATAACAGTTTTCCAGGTTATTATCCGTTAAACAAAAATATAACCCACCTTGTTGCCAGCTCCAAAGATTTAAATATATGTTACGTTCCTTTCTAAGTGAAGTACATGCTAAAATATAAAATGCTGGAATGTTTATGGGCTTATTACATATGACTCGCAATATTTTCTCACTATATGTGTTGTTTCAGTCAGGAAATTAATACATCTTCGTGTCTATTCTTTGTAATTTGGTTTCGATTATAAAAACAAACTTGCAGGAGTAAAATTTGCACAAAGTATGTGTGAACAATACGCAGTTTTAGGATGTACTAAAATCAAGAGTTCCTTAGATGCACTTAGGCTTATTGAACAGGCCTACATATTATCAGTCAGCCAAGGTGTCTATAACATATAGATGGCCTTAATACATGAAGGTTGGATACATTTTCATTAATTGGAGAGATAGACATATTTTTCAGTGTACCCAAAACAATTAAAAACCTTTATCAACATGAAGGAAAAAAAATACAACACAGAGTACACAAGTTAACATTCCAGACGAACCGTCAGATTTGTTTTGGCATACATTTAGCACCAATCAGATGTTACGAATGGAAGCGAGGTGAATGAAATGAATTAGTTGGATTGGCGATTTTCTCTAAGGGCGCGTATTCGATTTGTTCTTTCGAATAGGAAGTCTTCTGAAGATAAACAGACACAGCTGAGGATTTATTCCAAAAATGTTGTAAAGCACCACTTTAAATTTAGAAAGAGAAATTATCACCGTGTAAACTGTACTATTGTAAAAGTTGTTGTTGTACAATTGATGGGTGGATAACGATTTATTACAGAAGGTCTATACACTTGGAGCCACTTCTAACCCGACATTTTTCAAATTCGATTTCCTCGAAAACGGTTCAAGATATTTATTTCAAATTAAATATTATGTTGTTTTGCAACATTAGCTGTATAGACATGATACAATCTTTCAACTGTGACGATCGGTTACTTTTGTACGTGTGACAGGTACGATTTCACCATTTTACACGAGGAAATGTAGGTGAGCGAAAAATATCGATTTTCATTTTCATTTTAATTATTCTGTAACGCAATTCAAACCGTAAAACAGAATTTTAACTTATAAAATCAGTCACATTGAATGAATAACCAAGAGCGTGGTCGCGCAATTGACATCAGTGTTGCTTGCCGGTCAATCACTCAGACACTTATAGAATGTATCATATTTATTTAGCAATAATTTTATGTGAAAACATATGCAGTATCTATCTGTTTACTATAAATCGTAACAAAGATGGAAATTTATCTGTAAAATACATTCAGCATTATATTTTGTTTCTTTACTCGGATGAACGGATTTTATTATGAATCGGTGACTTTTCTCATTGTTCGG
The DNA here is from genome assembly GCA_032359765.1 of Saxidomus gigantea. Taxonomy (NCBI): domain Eukaryota; kingdom Metazoa; phylum Mollusca; class Bivalvia; order Venerida; family Veneridae; genus Saxidomus; species Saxidomus gigantea. The sequence goes on from JAUMHA010394984.1 coordinate 18,804, forward strand.
ATTTCACGTTATGTCATTTTGTGAATTCGGATTTTACAGTGCTGTTTTTAATTTGTTTAGTTTTATATGTATTTGTTAATAAATTAAAATTAGATTTCGCAGAAGTACGTATGATGTGCTGAATTAATTATATTATAAATTTGAACGAAATCCGAATACAAATAATCCAGTTATACCGAATTATATAAGTGGCTCCAAGTGTATGTTGATTACTTTTCCACGATTACATTTAAATGCATTCCAAACAATCTGGGAAAGGAACCAAAACACGCGGAATTTTAATGACCAGGGTATAGGATATGTCTTGAATATCATTAATATGTGTAGAAAGTAATATGAACGAAAAAGTACGAAAGTCAGGCAATTTTAGGTATGACTTCACTAAATCGATGGGACTTGGAACCAGCCAATTTGCGGACCTATTAGATATCTGTGGTCTCTGATTGGATTAAAATTATTAGTAGCACTAAAGTTATTTAGAATTAAAATCGAAAGTACAATGGTCGAGCATAACAAAAAAATAGTTTATTAATTTTCTGATTAATTTTACGGTGTTCTATGGCTATCTGAAAATATTGATTTTTTTGACAGAATGTAAACAAAAATCCTACAGACGAGGGGATGATGTCCTACTGGTGCAATTTTCGGCTATAAAGTATCACATTATGTATATAAAAAGGGCATTTTTGGGTGTGACTTGGGTATATATATATTGTAACTACTCAACGAATGTTTTGGTATGCGTACCGTGCTTAAATGTTATACTGTAAGTATATAGAAAAAGATTTAGTGTAGTCATACCTACCGGTGTTTATCATCCGCCATTGTCCGTGAAGTCTATCAAAACAAAGTCACGTGATTCCCCACAGTGCTACTGATCATTTAGCGTTTATTGGACACATGATTATTTAGTTTGTAGAATATAATCTGCTAGATCGTATCGTATATTAGGGCTTTATCGTTGGTTCCGGTTTCCCATATGACCAACGCCCCCAGAAGAGGTTAGTTATTTTAGGTTTCGGAGGATAGTGCAAGGTACAGAAAGCGTCCCAATGCCAGAGACACCCCTGGTTCTTATAAATGCCAAGTGTATAGCACCCATACATGGGACCTCGGTTTTAGTCTCATCCGAAAGACTGTTAGTAATTTTAGCTGGTCAGCCCCGGGAATCGAACCCGTTACCCCGAGATTACAAGTCTCGTGCTCTACCGATTGAGCTAACCGGCCTGACTAATCTGCTAGATGTATGGTGTATTCCTTTAAATACCTTTGGCAAGGGGAGCGATGATGTAGAGGTTAAAGTGTCAGCCGCTCATCCCGGAGGTTGCGGGTTCGAGCTCCTCTGGGGTTACGACCGTACTTCCTCATATGACACCAGTACTGGTTTTTCCAGGAAACGCACTCGAGAGTGACTCGATAAGCTACAAGCTTTCTTCACAATCGAGCTAAATTAAATTAGTATAAACTTAACTAATTCATTTAGACAATACTATTGAGTAATCAGTTTTATTCATGACGTAGAAGGAAGATATAGTATATTTCCGTTTAAACAGTTTGTCTTGACACATGTGAATTAATCATTAAAGTCCCTGTATAATAGTGTGTGATGGTGGCATTTTGGTCAAGTGTAATTATTTCATACAAAGAGAGTAAAGACATAAAACGTATTGACGCATTTTGAGACATTTTTGACTAAATAGACGTACCAGGATCATCACGACATAATTAATCAGGCAGTTGCAAACTCGTCGATCATTTTTGTGTAAATAAGAGCAGCCCAATTATTATTCTTGAATTGCTTCCGTCGTTTTAATCAGTGGCTTAAATAGGATTAAAGATAAGTTTAATTAAAAACCGGTAGTTCAATGACTGAACCTCCACCTGATAACTATCATTTCAGCGTAACAACCATTAGCGGTCATTTTTTATCAGTTTTATACGTATTTGCATATGCACTAGTAAACGGTTAACTTGATCAATTTATGAAGTCATTTAAAAAATATCTTTCTTGGCCACAGGGGACCACGCCGCAATAAAAAAGCAAGAACACTAAACTTGATTTGGTGACAGTAGCAGTGAGTAGTAGCATAATTATAAAACGTGACGTTGGCAGTAGCAGTAACTCGGTAGTAGCAGTAGCTAAGCAGTATGTCTCCTCGAATGAATTTGCCAAAACTTCTGACAGGCGCAGGTTGAAGAGACGGATGTAGATACAAGGGAATCCGGGTACCAGCCCCTAGCTCTTTTTACAAATAGTGTTTCTTTTACGTGTCCGGTGTATATAACACTGATACAAGTCTATGTACGATATGTATTTAATAAATGTATAAATATGGATCATTGATCATTAACAGTGCTTAACTCTTAAATATCTGTCAAGTATCATGTTTCTCATCTAAAATTACTTAACAGAAAACAATGTGTCATTGACAGTCTGAAACAAAGATATGTATAAATGTTCAAAATACCATAGGAAAATGGTTATTCTCTCGCAGAATATTATCACGTGTATCATAGTCCCATATTAGAAAAGAACAGGGTTAACAATAGATATGTATTTTTTTTGTATTTAGAAATTAAGTTTCACTAGTCATTATTAGATTTGCTTGGTTGATTCACTACAGACAACATCGTATAACATTATGGTGTCATAGTTCTGGGGACACATTGGACAAAATCAGGGTGACTCTTTATCAGGTAGGTCGGATTCAGGCATACAGTCCACATATATCAAGGGGAATCACAGGTCACATGAACTATTTATGCTGGTGTTTTGTCATCAGTAAAGTCCACAATTTCCACAGGGATGTCTGTTTGTATTTTAACTCACTTAATTATATAGAATAGTAGTGATGCAGTACTACGCAAAACTACAGTATAGTACAGTATAATGGTTCTGTAAAGTTGTGCGGTGCGGGGAACTTCAGCACTATACATTACTACAGTATGATAAGTACAACAGAGTAATATAGTATCACGGTATTAAAAGAGTGCTATAAAGAATATATTTTACTTTATAGTTTTACAGTACCATACATGCTATTGAAATCTGCATTATCATAGAATGTTTATACAATAGGCTTACTATACAGTTCTGTCTTAAGAACACTACAGCTGTTACAGTACTACGCAACACCACATAAGTGTACAGTACCACGGTACTAAAGAGTATTTGAGTGCATGAGTACCTCAGTAATAAACAGTACTTGGAGCGATTAATTACAATGTCGATCACTTGAAAATCAGCGATTTCAAGCAAATGAGGACATTTGTTTACTAGTAAATGTCTGTTTTAAGCTGGTGACAGTTCATCAAGTTGGCTTGAACTACAGTGCCTTCAACGCTTTGATTAGAACTTGGTGTATCAGCAAAGTGTTGGAAGACGCATGCTGCAAAATGTCACTGGATGGAATGCTTTTCTTACTAACGAGAGGGCTATAGATGCTAATTTAAGTGTTAGATTGAACACCCCTCTATATAAAACATAGGAAACAGAAATAGTACAATATACTGGTTACAATACCCGAGCGTGTCACCGCCCCGAAAGAGATACATTGCATAGCACATAGTGCAAACTAAGTAGCACTGGTATAGTGGAGGACAAGGAATATTGGGCTAAGTATAGTATCGTGTCACATTGGGTGATAAATTAAGCACTGTAATCTTCGCCTGTTAGTACGAAATAAGGGACAAAAAAAGGAATATAATTTAACAAGTACGCCGACAAAATCAGTTTTTGTAAGATCAAGAGGCTCGGGAGAACTAAACAAGAGGCCGAAAATGGCCCAAAGCCCGGAACTATCAAGACTATATGTGCAAGATGTGATAATGACTTGGGCAAAGATTATCTAGAATGCAATGGATGCAAAATTTCATTCTGTATAAGATGCACTGGTCTTACAAAAGAAGCCTATTCATGTATATCGGGGAGGGGGGTACTTCCAGCATATAAATGGTTTTGTAAATGCTGTGGAAATACAGTGCCTTCCTTGAAAGAAATAGGTAATGCAATATCAAATTTAAGCGAAAAACCGGAGCAACGGTTAAATACCTTGGTAACTTGGAAAAGAAAATGTATAACCTTGAGGTTAACACGGAATCAATGGTCAAACAGCAAATGACAGAAGCAAAAGAAGAGTATAAAGGTGACATGAAAAAAGAAATATCACAGGTAGTTGAAGACAAAATTAAAGAATTAGATGACAGGAGAAGAAGAGAGCTTAACTTAGTAATGTTTAATATGCCAGAAGGTACCAAATCTAGTGGTATTGAGAACAAAACCTTTGACGAAAGCGAGATCTCAGAAATGGCTAACTGCATTGGTGTAACTAATCTGGAAATTGAAACGTCATACAGGTTAAGAAAAAGGTCACAAGGTAAAATTTAAGTACTTAAAATTGTGCTTAAAGATATGAAACAACGCAAATTTATCTTAGACGATGCAAAACATATTAAGGAAAAAGCACACCCTAGACATAAAAAGGTGATAATATTTAAAGATCTAACACCAGAACAACGGCTTGAGCACACGGTTAAAATTAAACAGAAACAAGCTCTTAAAAAGAGGAATGTGTCTCCTAACCAAAGATCAATAAATCAAAATTTTGGTAACCATAAGGTAGTCCAAATGGACACACCACGTTCAGAATTTATACCAGATAGCTAACACCATGATCCTTCTAAGGAAAGTAAAGGTGATGAGGGCAACGCTTTCAAGGAAAGCAAAGGAGATGAAAATATAGATCAAGGTTTTGGTCTAATAGACATAATTTTTGGGACGAAACAGTAATAGGAGGTATAGATAGCTCCCAACAAGGAATATCTCGTATGAGAGTTGATACAAACGTATCACCTAATGTGGCACAGTATTGATACGGGTTTTACTCCTAAGCAGAAGGGAGATAATTTTAACTGTAAAAACATTAATTTTACCAGTAAATCTGCAATTAAGATAAGTGATTTTTAGTAAT
>JAUMHA010394985.1:0-11592 GCA_032359765.1 Saxidomus gigantea
AGTTGTATTGAATTCCAACTAGTAGTTTTCAAGTTATGCTCCGGACAAGGAAAATGCAACAGACCACCTGACCGACCAACCGACCCACCACCGGGTGACTCCTACATACCCCCCCCCCCCCCCCAAACTTTGTTTCGGGGGTATAATGACTTTACAATTACAATGTACAATAGAACCCATTTCAAGCTAGGACTCTGACTGCAACTTAAAATGTTGAAATTATGTTACCAAGAAAAGATTTTGCTGTCTCAGGCAGGCACACAGTCATGACTGACACTAAGGATAACAGGAGTTGCCAGTTCACTTCCTGTTGCTCGAGAATCTGTCTTAACAGGACCAGTGTCTCGCCAACTTCAAATGGCAACAAAAACTGAAATAAAACATACAATTCTGTATAAATGAAAAACAATTGGGGTATGTACTGAAATTTATATATAAATAGAGCCTAGCTATTTACAGGCCAACATATGCAATTTCATCTGACAAACTGTCTGATCTATGTGTACATATAAAATTCCCAAGAAGGAAAAGATTTTCTTTCTAACAGAGAACCTTTGAAAACTTTCGAGCCATTTCTTGCACACAAAAAATCCTCAAATTTCTCAGACATCACAACATTATCCACAAGCAACCAGTAAACCAGAAAGATAGACACATAGCGAATCCACTCATGGAATAAGCCATGCTCTAGCTATGTGACAAGGCTTTAGAAAGATTGTGCAGAGCAGCTCAAGGTCAAAGGCTACCTGATATCAAAGTAACAAAAACATTCTTCAAAGACTTCAAAGATTCTAAAAACACGAAACTCTATTGCTGATTATAGAATTTGTTCATAAAGTATCAGAGAATAAAACTTAAACAGACATGATAATACTGTTACCTGCTTGAATAGATGTACTAAAGATGGTGAAATCTTTCCATAAGCCCAACTGCTCTGCTCTCTAATGGCTTGTGATACTGTGATGAGTAAAAACAGAATAACAAAACCTGCTTATACATCATTGCACAAGTATATAAGGCACAACATTCAAATTCAAGGAAACTACAGTCTAGCAATATTCTAGTAAAACCTTTACCACTCAGCCACAGATCCCGATTTTCCAGAAATCCCAAATACAGTAAACTCTGTAAATAACAAATCCAGATATAGCGGAATTCAGGATATGACAAACAAAATACATAAGCCCAATTTCATTCCTTCTTTATTTGATATGAAAATTCTATATGAATATAACATACTCCCAGGAGCACAATTACAAGTAGCTCTTATTTTACCAAGAAAGATGTCTTACCAGCAGAAATGACCTTTATTTGTTCCAAAAACATTCCTTACTTTGCCTTTTAAATCAATAAGATACATGTTAAAATGATACTCTTTTTTGTGAAGAAACAACTTCAATACCAAAGATAGGCATATGTCAACATTATTTTCGAGTGAATAAAACATGGTTCTATCTTTATCATATGAGTAAATGTATTTTTCTATATCAGTAAATCAAAAGTGCTCCTGGTACTTTAAAAAATTCTAATACCTAGATCTATATATGAAGACAAATGATTGGTTGTTTCTGTTTACCTTTCATGACAGGTCTATGACTGAGGATGATTGTCAGTAAGTGTGTGAATGCCCTTCTCAATGATTCAGCATCAAGCTGTACAGTGGAAATGGAAATAGAGATAACCTCCTTGGAATCTCTGTTCTTCAAAGCATCATCAACAAAATCTAGTTAAAAACAAAACTCTAATCAATCCTTCAATTTAACAAGCTAATTTTAGAATATAAAAAAATTCTGGTGCAATTACTTTATAATAATTTATTTAATCTTGATTGCGAAAAAATTCTTACAACTTATATTGATCGCTCCCGAGACTCATTCCAGATGGAATCAACCTCAAAGAGAGTGAGAGAGGCAATGTGCAATCATCTGTGTCTTGCCTAAGGACACTTCCACTACTTAGGCACTGGTAGGAACCGAACCCGGGACCCTCCGATTCTGAGGTGAACACACTACCACTGCACCAAGATAGTTGGCTGTATAAATTTGGTATTCATAGTAACTGTTCTAAGTTTTATAAGGTACTAAACTAAACACAGAACAAGTACACTAAAGATGAGCAAGCTGATCATGATCTGCATATCTTTCAAAGTTTTTGAATCTAATAATTACTGTTCATGAATCTCAAGGAGGGTGAACAGTTAAAAAACTGGAAATAATCTTGCTTTCAATCATTTAAAGTTATCTCCTCAAAAACTGTTTCATGAGCTTCATTGATCAAGAATTTGTCAAAGTAGTACTTCTTGCCATGATTTCGAAAAAATTGCATTTTGGCCGACACTTTCACAGGTGAAATGATATCTCCGTCAAATGAAAATCACTGCAACAAAGGCCTAATCCAAACATGGTGGAGTTTTGCCCTATGCATCTTAAATTTGTCAATAGGAAGATGTATTTCACATCCCCAATTAATTAAGAGTTACATGTATACCGAAGAGCTAAAAATCTTAAACTGGCGTAATGCCTTGATGAGTAATTTTTTGACAAAATCCACTTTAAAAATCCTAACTTACTTTGGAAAAGTATAATATCAAATGTGTTTATGAGTTTAAACTTACCCAATAAGAAAGAGTCTACGGTATCACAGGCCTTTTTCTTTATACTCCCTGTCTTCCCCTCAGAAAATCCAAGATACAGCAGTTCTGACAAAGTGCCTGATGGTATAGAAAAAAGAATCCTTTAAAGTACTGTTAGAATACACGATAAAAAAGTGCCTGGCTGAATCTTAAAATGTAGCTTTTCCTACACACTGTAACTGTTATATCGAATTTCATGCAATGGGATAAAAACTTTGTTAAATAATCAATAAAACGATAATTTCAAGTACATGTATATTGAATAATGAATCATTGACGACTTCTAAAAATGTCTCTTTTGGTCTTATTTCATTTGATGGACTAGTATCATACATTTCATTTTCAAAAATTAGTGTAACCTTTCAATTTTAACATAATTCCAGAGTTCATTTCAAATGTTATCATACAATTTTGACAATGATACCTCAAGGTCTCAATGACATTATAATTTTCCATGACATCATGATTTTCCATGACATCATGATTTTCTCCATAAACAACATTCTTGCCACACAACACTCAAATACTGGCTATAAATGTCAACAGAAACAAGTTCTTTTACTACTCAAAACAGTTTATATTACCAGAAATCACTTCAACTTGACCAATCTCTCTTGCTTGACACATTTTTGACAAAAAAGATTCTGAAGTACTTGACTTTCTCTGTTGCCTAAAATAAATGGATTTTTTTTCAATACATGTATACAAATATACAAGCTAGAGGGTTATGTATATGCAACCATCTAAAGATGACTTCATACTGAACTGTATTATATTAAAGGTAATTACAAAAATTCATTGAACTAAGCCCAACACTTGGCAATGTGTAAAAAGGTAACACCAGTGTATCTTTTTGAAAACAGACAATTTTAGATAGGGAGCTTTCAACCAATCAAAAATCCATAACTGATGACTAGGGAAATACATGTACATAATAGTAAAGGAAGTAGAAATTATCTTAAGAATAATGATAGCTTGTTAAACTAGAACTATCACTGAAGGTGATGAAAACACCCTGAACATTCCAATGACACAGTACTTAAAATTTATGTAATATTTGATGCTTTGATTATTGGACCTGCACACCTTAAGGCTTCTGTGAAGTATAATTAAATTTTGACCAGCAAATTTGGAGATTAAAAGCGCCAGGATTTAACTATCTCAAGCCCCTGTGACCTTTGATCTAGTAACCCGAAACATGGACCATGCACAACTAGGCATGGTGCTTATCAGTTCAATGAAGAATCATTAAATTCTGACCAAGGGATTTAGCGTCCACAAGATTTTACCATCTGGAGCCCCTGTGAGTGACCTTGACCTAGAGAATCGAAACCTGGACCATGCACAACTAGGCATTGTACTTATCACTTGTGTGAAGTATCATCAAATTCTGACCAGGGGTTTTGGGGATTCCGTCTACAGACGAACAGACAGACAAGCTGAATCCAGCATACCCCCCCACCCCCTGTAACACTTCGTGTCCGGAGGTATATAATAACTGTTTTTTAAAATTTCTTTCAAGATAACTAAAGGGAGATAACAGCTCTCATTTGGACAAGCAAGTTTGTTTTTTTCATTTACTTGTCTGAATGGTAGGCAAAGGTTCAAGGCTAATTTCAAAGACTAGAAGTGGATATATGCTCATATAATGTAGAAATTGTCACTGAAACTTACATGATAAAATAGTTCTCGAGATTAAAGATGCCTTCTTTGTGAAGAGTCCATAGAATGTGCAGAGGAATTCTGGGATATTCCATCAGTGTATCTTTAAACCTTTCAGTACTCAGATTGTCAGCCTGTTTTAATTGTTTTAACATCAGCAGCAATGTTTCTAGCTCTTCCTATAAAGAAATGCCATCAATAACACATAAAACTAAGCCAAGTATTTCAATTAATTTTAAGTCCCAGGATCACATTGATTTAATTAATACAGAAAAGGATATTTCAGCAATTACTTTTACTTTTATGTTTTAGTGTATCATTTTGGAGAAATTAACTTTTATCACATGAAACTGTGAGCAAGCAGCTTTTATAACAGCCTGAGAGTATGAATGACTGTATTTACTGGTATGAAAGGTTAAACATCAGTTGTGAAATTTACCTTCTGTACCTCTGACAACTGGTCGCTGACAGAAAGTGACAGGAGTCTGTTGATATAGACATCTGCCGTACATGCTTGTGAGCCTGACTGCCTATCATGTGACTTCAACACTGGCATGCATCCAGCCTCTAACAAAGATAAAAGTAATTTAATTTACCCACAATGCCTTTTAATGTATACAATCTAACTTCCCTGTACAGCACCTCCTTAGAGCAACAACCTCCTTAAAAAGGCATATTTTCATTCCTGTTGTGTGAATATAAAGAGTCCAACTCTCCAGAACAACAAAATGTAATCTATTTATCATTATTAGGATTAGAATTACTGTAATTGGTTAGCATTAGCAATCATATACTTTTCACTATCTCACAACTATACTAATTCAAAAATTAAGTGAAATATTCATTTCACATGTATTCTTTAGTTTAGTTTCTGCTATCAAATCACAAAATTTCATCACATAGAACTACTCAGTTCAACCAAACATTTTGCCCTATTAGGTCCCAACATATCCAAGATTAAATAATTTCTGCTAAACTGTTAGACAAAATACTGGTAAAGAGACTCATCTGTAAGACCAGTACAGCAGTAATATTGACTGTCAGCTGCAATGAAGCTTAAGATGGTCCCCATCATCTTGCAAATGCTTTCAGCCCCATAAATGCCAACAGTCACAAACAATGTACTTACCCAATAATAACTCCAGCATTTCTTCATTTTTACAGCTCTGTTTTAATGAGGAAACCTATAAAAAAAAGTTAAAACTACAAGGCAAAGGGCATTCTAATATGTTTGCTTTATTATTTTTCCTGTAATGCTAATCAGAAACATCATAGCACTAGTCCATATGTGAAACTTCTGTGAAGCATTTAAAATCCTAATCACAAACCATGACCCTTAATATCTCAACCTTTGTAGGCTTTTTAATCCCCTCAGTGCAAAGTTTGAGGGGGAAATTGGGATGGTCTTTGCCCGTAACATTTGTGTCCGCTCCATATCTCTTAAACTCCTCAAAGGATTTTCATATAACTTTGGTCAAATGTTCATCTCATCAAGATGACATGCAGAACCTATGTATAAATCCCATCCACCCAACATCAAGGCCACACTTAGGGGCCATTGGTTTTTTGTGTCCTGTACATAACTCCTAAACCCCTGGAAGTATATTCATATAACTCTGGCCAAATGTATATCCTATCAAGATAATTTGCAGAACCCGTGGCCCAACCCTGCCTCAAGGCCAAAATTAGGGTTCATTGGTTTTACGTGTTAGCTCCATAGCTCCTTAAACTTTGGTCAATGGTTCATATGTCAATAAATCATGCAAACCCATGTCCCCAGTCTGATAGCTCAAGGTAAACTCAAGGACACACTTAGGGATCACTTGTTTTACGTGTCCTCAAGACAAACTCACTTGCTGGCAACTTGTTGTAAGGTTTAAGACCAGGATAGACCAACCGCACAGTCTAATAAAACCTCCTAATATCAAAATATATAGATGCTGAATCTTCAGAAATGAAAACTGAACAAGTTCATTTTAGGTATAATGTTCTGAACCCCGTCTGATTCCTGCCAAAAAGCGTAACCTACTAACCTCTGCAAGTGTCTTGTCTATACTCTGGTGATGGGATAAAAGTTGAAATACTGTTTCTTGTAGCAAATCTTGACTGTTGGCCATGATCTTACTTTAACATCGCATCACCAGACATGCATAACTAATCTGCAATACAAATTAATTCTTTCAATTTTGTTTGCCAACATACAATGGTAAATGACCTCATCTTTACCTTTAGCAATGCATGTTTATGTTGACATTGGATGGCTGATGAGTGATGACTTTTTTTTAATTAATATTCAAATGAATTGCAAACATTCAGCAAATGTGACAATCGGGCTCAGTCTAAAGGTTGTTTAAGATCCAAGTCAGTTAAACACTGTTATTATTTAAGTGCGTTAACAAAGCCAGTACTGGTTTTTCCAAGAAGTGGACTAGAGAGTGACTTGATAAGCTTCAAGCTTTCTTCACAATCGAGCTAAAATAAATTTGTATGGGTTGAACCGCCTTTAGATAACATGTACAAAAGAAAGAAAAAAAACAGAAAAAATCTATATACTGTCCAACAGTTACTTATTTTCAAAATAAAATTTGACCATTCTCGGCTTCACCGTGATGTCATACTGACCAGTTAACCAATAAGATTATACGGTCGCGTTCATTTCTTCATTAGATAAAAGGTGAAAACTCGGTCTTTACAGTAGACTCATAAATGCAAGTTTAACTTTATTTCAACAAAGCAAAAGGCTTTTAACCAAACACTTTTATTATAAATCCGATTTGACAGTTACCAGGAAATGGTAGACCATCATATTTTTATGCTTGGATTTTGTTAGTCCAAATAATTGTACTCAACGGGTGAATATCATTATATTTTTTGCTAGACGCTATCCAGTAAAAGCGCAGATAACTATAAAATGTCCGTGTGTAAAATAGGTATGCGTTTGAAGTCTTATTATTGAAACTAGGTTTCTGTACATTTTAAAGATAAAGATGCACAGAGATCTGCGATGAAAGACAAACTATACGAGAAACGTAACCATTTATACTTAAGTCACAGAAAGGCTCCGTAAACAAGGGCCTAATTAAATCGCAGCCTGTTGGGATGGGCCTTTTTGGTACTGAATCTTTGTGGACCTAAATCTGTGTCCAGCAGTTCCTTATTCTGCAGGTCACGTTTTCATGACTCCTTTTAGAGGCAATGGACGATCGATCTGGATCGATCTAGATATATGTATTTAAAGATTGTCTGTAGTTACGCAAAACTGTCCGACATTATTTATATCAATGTATACCTGTTTTCTACAGTTATGATAGTTTTCGTCCCGCGTTTCGTTTAACTACAAATGGCGAGAATAGAATAAAGGGAGATTAATCGTTCCGCCCGCTGACCGGAAGCCACTCCCCTCTGTGGTTACCTCCCCTTAAAATATAGGTCCGGACTCTCCGGAACTGGATCCGGACCTGGAGACCAACAGTCGGTCCGGGAAATTATTTTTCATACATTGTCCTCTATTTTCATTTATTGTTTTCATGAATTGGGTCATGAATAGTTAGGACCCAGTAATTATGGCCCAGGGAAGTGTCATCATTTTTCTAGAGGAAGAAACTTAATTAGCTTTGTTTAGATATATCTAATAATAACATTCACTATGTTATAACATGTTTTATGGCATTAAATTTGTTCAAGCATCTTATTTGACCGGCGTGTTTGCCTGATTTAGTTTGTCAACTAAATAATACCATCAACCTTTTCTATGTCTCTGCATCTAACTAAACCACCTTGTTTGTTCTTATTTTATTTTTGCATTTAAAACTGCAAATTGTGTTTTCAATATACTGAATACCAGTAAACTTTTCTTGCTTGTTAGTTCTTGTAATGCTGCCTTTGTTGATTAAGTGATTTATGACTTATCATGATACGGAAACTTCCGATAGCGACGATCAACATTAATGTAGACAGTATCGGATTATCAAAAATAGCATATCTTATGCTAGAATGTCCATTAAAACTGAAATATATTATAATTCTTAGAATTTGCTGGAAAATTGGTGCTCCTTCATCTTCAGTTTGTATCGGTGTTGATCGGTTTGAGTAATAAAATATTCAAACATTATTTTACTAATATAAGGCCTACTGCATGAGCTTTTTATTATTAAAAAAAATAATGATATACTGCATGCACGAACATCTTACTAAAGTGTCTATATATATAGTTACCTCAAGCTACTTAAAAGGGAAATGAAAATTTTAAACTAAAGAACTTGTTAAGAGAAACACGCTGTTGAAAGTACCAGATATGAAGATATTGAAGACCGACAACTTCAAAGATGAAGGATCATAAAGGCGGCCATTTTGAAATTTGTGATGTCATAGTGCTCTAATTAAATATGCATACTGGTAATACTAATAAGTTTAATACAGAAACTTCAATTTTTTTCAAAACATGGTCAAAATTAAGATTTGAAAAAGCGCCGTGTCTTATAATATGTCTTATTTGCATACATTTGCATATTAACTAAATCTTATATTTCTCATAGCTTTTCTAATATTCATGCGATTTCAAAATTCTTTCAATGGTGTATTCGTGTTAACTAGCTCTTCAATTTAGTTATATTTCCATTTGTGCCCCTTTAATGTGAACACACATATATTCTGTCTTACATAAAAAGTCTACAAAGTAGAATCTAAACAGATATAAGGTATCATTACAATCTAACATAAAATTATACGGGTTACTTAATTTGAAATATGCGTTTGTATAGTTCACTGCTTTTATCGACCAACTATCTATATACTAGTTCATGTGGAACGTAATTTTAAAATATTAGGTTTATATTTAAAAAAAAAACTTTGTCTTGTATATGTACCCAGAGTCCTTTTACCATATTTGATCTAGGTTACTCTTGTACACTTACTATACTTGTTTCCATGGGCCAATTGTTTTTGTTTTTTTGTCGTTTTCAATCATGAACTAAGTTACAAAGCACACAAATAAAGTATCGGTTGATACAGACAGTCATTAAAAATCATTATTAACTAAAGTTAAATCGGAAAGTGTCTTACTTATGTCGGATAAGTAGACTAATTAAGTCAATGGTTGTTGTTTCCAGCGTCTTTGCATCGTCTCATCTTGTACTTTCACCTGATCGAACGAGTAAAAACAAACAAACGATTTCAACGTCTTTGCATCGTCTCATCTGGTAATTTCACCCGATCGAACGAGTAAAAACAAACAAACGATTTCAACGTCTTTGCATCCTCTCATCTTGTAATTTCACCCGATCGAACGAGTAAAAACAAACAAACGATGGCTGCTCTTACGAAGAACCGAAGTCTTAAACTGGAACAGGCAGGCTGTGTAATATTATCTCTTAGGATAGCCGATTGTCCTGTAACCCCCTTACTTAATATGTCGTTACTAAGTTCTCATCATTCAATTTAGATTGTTGACAATATTGTCAGTAGAAAAGCATATTCTTTTGTAGATTCATTGGTCGATAGCGTGTCTGTCACATCTGTTTTCTTAATGATTGAAATCTTAGCTCACTTTTTGTTCTCCGGCGTCACTTTCTCTGAAGAAAAACATGCATGGCCTTACAGGATTAATGATGAAATAGCAGCATTTGTACGCAAAGGTAAATTTCTTGTACTTTAACACTTTGTTATACATGTATGTATTTTGTTTGCTATGATTATTTCAAAGTAGAATTTCCCATTCAAATGCACAGCGTAACGTCAACGTTTGCATTTTATATACTGTCGTAAATGCATAAAGAATTACATATGAACCTGCCTATAATGTTTCAGATGATATATTCTATATACACGAAATTTTACTCCATGCAATACTGCTTTTGCTAAATTAACGAAATATATATATGGAACCCAGACAATTTATGGGGGAAGGAGATATAGAGGAAGGTATGAATCATTGTAATATTCAAACTTTGTACTTATTCATAGTACAATTTAGTATTAAAGGGGCATACTTCTTATGAGGCGAAATTATACACTAAATTTTCAAATTGTATTGTACCAATGAACATTGATGGGCTGTTCACCATTCCCAGTTATTTTGGCACAACCCAATAATTCAACAAAAGGCAGCAATGTTACATAGACTTTGTTTCATGTTGCTAGGAGGTTGCTAGGATGATTATGCTTGAGGCAGCATAGCTTCTTACTCGTCTGATAATTGATATTAAAAAGAGCGTATTAACACGTATAATGTAAATTGGGTAATTTTCACGTGACTGAAATTTCGCGACTTGGGACAGACTTATCCGCAAATTATAAATTCGCGAAAGGAGAATTCTCTAAAAGTAAATCTACATGTATGTGTAACGAAGCTTTCGCGAGATTATCTAATTAACGAAATTGGAAATTCGCGAAAATATCGAAATTACCCAGCGCGAATATTACCAAAGTTACTGTATGTTATATGTACATGTACATAAATCATTGATGCTTGGTACAAAATGTACTTATTTGAACCAAATAAAAAGAAATATTTAAGTGTTACATGTGTTACGGAATCTAGAAAATATCTTCAATATTCGTAGCATGCCTGAACTAAAGGTAACAACTGCAATTTTTAGTAAGAACGCTTAAAGATTCGAAGCCTCTTTCGCGTTTGTTGCAGGAATCTGTATAAAATCTAGTCCAACGTGTATACACCCCACAATATATGATAATGTTCAAAAGTGCTGCAAAATCAATATTTTTTGAAATTGGCTAAAATTGTCCTCAAGATATTTGAAAGTTATTGGTCTTACAACCTGTTTTAAGTGCATTATCTATCTATCAAGTTTTGTGATAGTGCCTTTAAATGGTGGCCGTAAGGAGTCCGAACAAGTAAAACATACATGTTTTTCATAGATGTTGCAGAAACTGTCATGATTCATGTAAATTCTATTTTCACTGTTTGTCCTTTATTCAGATGTAAAGTTTTGTTAGATCATCTTACATAGTAGGCTAAATGAGGTATTTACTGGAAATGGAAGTACGGAAGAGGAGAATACATTAAACTCCGTTTATAAAGAACTCCTTATATTTCCTCATAAGTTTCCTCATATACACAGTTCGTAATATCAATTTATCTTTTTCATATAAAATAAGGAAATAAAATATTAGGACAGAGAAAAATTGTTCCTTATATCCGGAATTTCGTTATATCCAGAGTCGTTATATACGGATTTTACTGTAGCTGAAAATACTTATTCCAACATGACTCACGATTTTGTCTCTATATACAAAGAGTAGAAAAATTATGTTATAATAAACCATAAACAACGCGGGAA
>JAUMHA010394996.1:0-11592 GCA_032359765.1 Saxidomus gigantea
TGTAATAATCTTAGAAGTTCATTGTGATAACAATGTCTACAGTCTATCACATTTATTGTTTCTATATAAAGCTGCCCATTTACAGTTTCCAGTACTTTGTTGAAAACGGTTGAAGCTTGTATCAGTGGTCAGTGCATTGCAGCAAAGAGTTTCTCCGCACACAAAGTACATGGTGGTTTAAGAGGTGTCTGTTACTCTCCTGTGAAAGGCTTAACATTACATATTAGATATAATCTATTATGTACAATACTTACGATGTGAAATGTGTAATGTTAAACGGCTATAATTATACCCTGATAAATCCAAAATAAATCAATTTATACTTTGATTACACAGAAGTAAAGCACAGTCTTTTCATGAAAATGTGACTTCTGACACACACAATTAATGAAAAAGGCGAAAAATAAGGATACCTGTAAAAGGACTATCACTTAATAATTGTTGATTTATGTTTATTTTACTCTGTATAAATGAGAATGTATAAAATGTGAAATTTCTGTACATATATACATATATAAAATGATAGACTATAGTCGTTTTTCTTCTTGTCATGTTGATATATTTTGTATATAGAATTGTATATTGCTGATGGTGTCCGTTTTATACGGGATTCATGGATGTTTGTAAATAAACTTTAAAAATCTCTATCTCCAAGTTTGATTCCATTTTGAGTGAGTTTTGAGAGCAATTGATATAAGTTTAAAAACTTGTTTTTATAGTCTAGAAAAATACATTTGTACAAATGAAAAACACATCTATTATGTTTATCAGGTTAAAAAAGCATTAATGCAACTGCGTAATACAATATGACATTCAGATAGAAATCTAGAAGTATTTATGTCATTATAATAGTATGACATGTTGTCTATTTATATTTCAGATGTGTAATCATTATTATTATTTTGGTTTTCCGTAATATGTAATATTCCGGGTATTCCCAAGTCACAAGCAGCTGATTGATTGAAATGATTGTAAGTTGTATTCCATAAGTCAAAACGCGCAACGAAGTTCATAAGACAAGATGTTTAAGCTGGTGTTGATTTGTATTTTGGGACTTTGTATCAGGTAACCTTATTTCTGCGCATTTAAACAATCAATAAATATGTAAATCAAAATTGAAAAAACTATCTATGGAACAAGTGCAAAAAAATAAAATAAACGATAAACGATAAAACAGAAAAAGATAAAGTTCTCTTATTGCTTACACATACCTGGTATATTGATTAAGAATTCCTTATTTCTTACTGTTAATATACTGTCCAACTATATAATACAATAATCAGTTAGTTGTACACAGTTGAGTTCAATACCGAATTTTGTGGGACAAGTAAACAGCTATTAAAGTTTTATCACCCTTCAATATGGCTTCCACCATAATTAAAATAACGCTTAAACTACAATGAAAGCTTTGAAAACATGCAACAAATAAAACGAAAATAAAACTTATAAAACTGTTGAATTATCAATTTTTGATTAAGATAATCAAATTTGTATTAGTATATATTCAATTAACAACCTCACATAGTTTAATGACTTTTTATTGCTTTTTATAATTCTTTTTTGAAAAGAACAAATGTATAAATCAGTGCTAACTATCTTTTGTAAAATCAATAAGGTCGCTTTGAAGGGTTATAAGACTTTAATTTACGAATGATTATTTAGTAATTTTCTATAAAGCTACAATAATCTTGACCGACAAAAACATCATAATAACATTAAGACAATTATAATACAAATGTACCTAATATTTTCATATAAAAGCAGTTACTTAAAGAGACATACCCAACAACTAGCAGGTTATTTTCTCAACACGGTAAAAATGAGCTTATTGTATGTTAAGTAAGAAATATATAACTGTTTGGAAACAAAAACATGATTATTATATCGAGAAATGTTTCGTTTACGCAAAGTGTGTCATCTAAATGAACTTTTCCAATATATCGCTACCCATCCAAACATTTATCGAACTATATGTAACACGTATGATTGAGCTATTTTTTCCCAATGTCTGTTGAAATGAGGAGGTTTGCTATAGGTGTTTAGCGATTACAAAACATGATACAATTGGATTTTCATGTTAACTATTGCATAAAACAATTTAGTATATGGCATGCCTGCTTAAAATGTGTTTACGAACTCTACAAAAATTTAACATCTAAAAGAAAAGTAATTAAAAAGTTGTATTCATATTTTCTATGTAAATATTGGCATTATATGCACCAGAATTACGTAGGTTTCCTTCAATAAATAAAACTTTAGGGTGCATGCCAAGTTTTACACTGTAAATTTCTTTTAGGCTTCAATTGATAATGCGCTCTCTCTCTCTCTCTCTCTCTCTCTCTCTCTCTCTCTCTACCCTTTCCTCCCTCTCTCACACACATAGGCTCTTTCATCTTTCAATGATGCTGTTGCAATTAACTTTCTGCAGACAAATATTGCCTTATTTATGTGTATAACAATAACTGAATTATTTCTAAAAGAATCTAGCCTATCGATATCGCCACTTT
Organism: Saxidomus gigantea; assembly: GCA_032359765.1. NCBI lineage: Eukaryota > Metazoa > Mollusca > Bivalvia > Venerida > Veneridae > Saxidomus > Saxidomus gigantea. The sequence goes on from JAUMHA010394996.1 coordinate 2,508, forward strand.
TTACTAGCAATCTACGTCATGAAAACATACGGAATTCCAAATAGTACTTTTTATGTGTGTATGTTCAACATTAATCTTCGATCGTTAGTGACCAATTCATTGTAAAAGATTCATATTTAATGTTTTGTAACTAGCGCTTGTCTTGGTTCCAATGAAATGTCGGTAAACACCTTATGCAAGTTGATAACGTATACAACGTAGACAACGTACCATAGTGCGTGTACAGTAATATCAGTTGAGTTTTAGTAACAAAGTCTGAATTGAGATTCTGAGTTGGTATATTTTCACAAATAAAACTGCGATAAAAATTATATTTGTACATATTCAGTTGAAGTTAACATGCATCGCATAATAATTGTAGAACCGCCCAACCATGTCGATTAACGAAAGACGTTTTAAACATTTAAAGATTTAATTCAAAACTAAGATAGTACATTATTCAATTTTTAAGAAGCTAGGATTCGAGTAGTATTAGTATTTAATATACCCGATCGTAAATTATTTTGCTCTATGTATTGTATTGAACAAAAAGGACTGACAAATACCAAGTAGAATTTAATATCGCAATCAATTTAAGCTTTATTTGTCCAAGTGCAGCGTTGTAAGTAATTTCAATAGTAAATCAATAATCACATGTTGATAGTTATAACAGTGCACTGATCACAATAATGCAGCTATGATTAGTCAGAAATTAAAAATATATCTTATTAAATTATTGAAAAATACATTTAAAATTTGAATAAACATTTAACAAATCTTTATGCAGCGACCTTGTCAACAATAATTTGCATGTTGACGTGTGTATATTTATATCAAAAAAGAAATTCAATATAGATAGAAAGATATATTTGATATTATGGTAAAACAACGGACCCAACAAGGGAAAGACATATTACAATTAGTGAAGCAAAACATGAAATTGTTTTCATGTTGAATTTGATGATACCAATACAAAGGATAACATACGAAAAGAAAAGTGGTTTTCCTGTATACGTTTATGCCCCTGAGGTAATCACCCAGTATATAGACGAGTTTCTTTCACGTACATAATCAATCTCCGAGCGCTTAACTATATCTATCAAATACTACATCTAATTTAGAACTTGACAATAAAATAAAGACGACTTCAATTTGAATTTCATTTTCATAGCAATTTTACTTAGAGAGTAAGTCTTTCTGTCATAACGTGTAGGACAACTGCAGTTTACCTGACCAAACACTGCATATATCTATTTATTATATGCCAATAAATATTCTGTCAGAAAATGAGCCATTATGTCAGTCAATCCGCACAGTACAGTTATTTGTAAGAGTACATGCAATAGGCCTACAGAAGGTTTATGGATACACATGTATCACTTGTAATTGGGTCGTTACCACTTATTTATACGATGACGTCAATATTAAAATTACGTCTTATACGACGCCCTAATTGCGTTTGTCTACAATTTTGTGCTTAAATTGTCATTAAAATTCAGTTAAACACGCAGACAAGTATCCAAAGCTATATATCAAAAGGGTCATTACCATAGAAATGTGATCAAGAAGCCGGATTGGCTCTCGTCGCGGTCGGATCATACACGCACCAACTTTAGCAAATCCGGCATTTTGGATCAAATTACTATGTCAATAACCCTATAATATTATAGCTTGGTGGCTGTAGGTAAATCGTCTTGCCCGTATACTTGGGTCACAATCTCCTGTTATAAGGAGTTACGCTACATATTTTCTTTTCAAAGTGTATGCCAAACTCTCTGGAGTACGACTGGCGTAAAATCATTTTATCATCATTTTTTCAGTGTAGCGTATGGTGGAACATGCTATCAAGCATATCAGTGTCAACAAACTTGTTACCGGACGTCGACGTACTATAGCAAATGTGGCATTTTTGGCTGGGGTTGGGCACGTTGTTCAAAACAAAGGTATCAAAATAAACTAAAATTTTAAAGGGCCTGTAGTTCAGTTCAGTGCTTTAATTCGAAACACCCTTACAAGCTTTGAAATAAATATGACAATATATTTTAGTAACTTCTGATTGGATGCACATGGTGATGACATGATGTAAACAGCAAATTGTGATAAAAAAGCAGAAACGTTATTTATGGCAAACAGGACGTTACAATATTTGAAAACTTCAATAAACATTTCATCCTTATAACATACTCGTCAAAATACTTCTGAAGATTTAGATAAAGACACCTTTGATTATCAGTTTAGGTACAAGTACATTACGTCCTGGAACACGTAATACAGATATGGTTAACGTATCAGAGGAACCTACTGATCATGTTAAGCTTCTTGAATTGTTGTCCATGTTGTTCATGTTGTCCAATTTGTTTGTGAACCTATTTACAACAATAGGTAAGCGCTTTACCCCAAAACATCTTTTTGGATTTTGTACATTGTTCCCATTCCCGTGTCATGGTTTTTTTAACAACTTTGTTTGGGTCACCCTTATGACCATTGATGTATTGTTAAGGCGGTTATAACCGTCTATTACAGTACATGTAAGAGCATACTATTAATTTGAAGACAGATGACACGGTTTTTCTCAAGCAGGAAATGATGCATAAAATGCAACAAAATTGTTTGGTATAGGGTTATACCCGTGAAATTGATGATAGGTATTGCATTTTATCATCAAACGTAATTTCCTATATATTTTTGAAATCCTGAACACATCATTTGTTTCGTTTTATTTGTTTAGAGTTTGAAAAGAAGTGTTAAAAAATAAACAGTTTTACATATTTTCTACATATCCTTTGCACAGCCGGCATATTTTGTTACACAATCGACAGACACGCATGTGTTTTTGTAAACACTGTACATCGCGTTATGCTATTTTCGGTTTACTGTGCGTGTTGTATACGTCAGAGAACAGAATGAGCTGTAACATTAAAGTAGAATTTTCATTGGCCTATCTACAGATGTCACGCGCAGGGGTCACCCTGTCTACCAACCTGCGCGTGGCCTTTTTTTTTTGCTAATGAGAGGTCGATCTTAAGCGTTCTCATAAGATGTCAATCAATATACCTGGGTTTGAGCAGGACATGTCTGCTTTATGTCTATGAAAACATATTTGCACGCGCTCAATACACAATCCCACAGGGGCCTGTACGCGAACGTTGGTAAAATGAAAATGTTCAAACCTGCTAAAATTGTGTCCAAGGTCATTTTCAAGGATAAAAGTGTCAGCATTTGCCTCGGACGTCTGAGTTTTCAACGTTCAGTAGCTGTCAGCATAGCCTTTAAATTCATACAGACTAAACGTGTTCCATACGGTAACTGTCTCTTCTGTGGAAGGCTAAACCTGTCTGAACCCGCGTATACGGTTTATTACGTTATGGACGTTCAAAGGATATCTAAAAAAGATAAAAACATTTGAAGATTGTGGTGAATGAAAAACTAGCTTTGTCAGGCGTTATTCTAAGAAAATTAACGTCTACTTTAAGTCAGTGCACAAGATGAATAAGTGTAGCCTACACAGTTAAATTTATCTCCTTGTATTACTTTTTTATAACTTAGAATTTATTAGAGACATTTAATTAACACAATTTAAGTTGCGATTAAGAGGAAATGCAGTTTCTAAGAACTATAATAGCTTGACCAATACGTAATAGCTCCCGTGATATAGAAGAAACTATGTGAAAGGTTTTAATTCTTCATATGTATATTTCTGGTCAAATGTTGAAACTATTAGAATCTACCACGTTTTATATAAAATATTTCCATATGTTTATATTATATATTTTTATATTCTATATCCATATACTACACTTTGACGATCATTTTGGTATATAACATTGCTTATTATACTTTTGTTGCCACCCCTTCCCCAAATACTACAGATTGCCACTAATGGCACCACAAAGTTTTAGTAGCACGTCACGTATCCCCCTTTTCGTAAACGTTCTTTTTTTCAATGTTTACCCTTTCTTTAAGATCAAACGATATTGCTTTCAAAATACTACACATTATATACTACACGAAAATCTGTAAATACGACATTAAATCATTTAGAGAATCCGTAAGTTTTAACATGTTTTATTTTTGCAGAACAGTATCCTACAACTGCGCAAAAACATGCTACAAGTCTGTCTGCTGTGCAGGTTATACCGGAAGTGGATGTCAAACTCGTAAATGTCTATCTTTTTACATTAATTCCGCTACTATTTAAACCTTGCTAGGATTTGATTTATTGGTGTCAATCTTTAACGATTAATCAAAATCTTAAATTAATAAGATTACTGATTTTGAAAATCACACTGCAATTTAGTGTTTTTGTGCCTCTGGGCCAGGCTGGGGCAAATATTTATATGTAAAATTGAAACTAATTACTTAGTATTAAAAATAAATTAGTCTGCATATTTAAAGTGTTTGAATATAGTTATATACAGATCATCTAAACTTACACACCAAAATATGACCTTACCCTTGAAGCTTGGAATTTAAATGTAACACATACTTTAGCTTAGTATACGTTGATGCTCTCCTATGTTTTGAAGTTCATAAAAATCCTACAAATACAATGTAGCAACAAAGTTGTGTCCGAGACACGACCCAACGAACGGACGCATGGACACATGGGTAGTTGTGTAGTCACGTTTCCTTTAAAGATCAGGAACATCCATTATCTGTGTCTGTTTATTATTCTTACAGCTATTTGTTTTGGGTCTACCTCATGTCAGAATGGCGGCACATGCAGTTCTCCAAACACGTGTAGATGTCCCAGTGGCTTTTCGTCTCCACAATGCAATGGTACAAATGTAATTAAAACATAAGACTGAGTGTCATATTCAATTTGTTCCCATTTTTGTAGAATGTATCTTAAAAGGATATACCTAGACGGTTGTAACCGATTGTCATCGTTTCTAATCAGTAGCTCCAACTTACGGAAGTGCTATTACGTGTAAGTAAATGTATTCTACGTGTTTATATCATAACATAGCAGTGACCATATATTACAAACTGAACATGGCAATATGTTTTCAAAGATTTGAACGAATGCCACACAAACAACGGCGGCTGTGAGCAAGTTTGTAATAACAACAAAGGATTCTTTACTTGCGACTGCAGAAGCGGTTACAAGTTAAACACAGACTACATATTTTATGTAGATCTACTGATAGTCTGTCATAAAAGTTCGGAAAACATATTAGAAGATATTTCGGTGAAGTCTTTAGTTCAATTAAAGACTATTAAATCTGTCTATCGATCTTGAATGCAACTACAAAAGCGATTGTTGAACAGTTTGATTAACGTTTCCTGATCCCTTTCGAAACGAGAATGAAATGCATTGTTTTGGGTTAAAGTACACTTTTTACCGGACAATTACGAAAATTAGAGAGGGAATTTTGAGGTCCTTACTTATCTCCCTATTCACAATTCAATCAGTAATAGAAGAAATGTTACGAAAAAACAGTCCAATTCATCACGGATATAAACAATCGTTGTCAAATCATTAAACGAGGGCAGTTCGAAGTAAAGTGAGTATTGATAGATACATGCAATTATAAAATCCCATTGAGATTCAACTTAATTTGCGACCTCAGTTTTAAGCTATTGAGTATAACATAAAGAACGGGGATTTATCCTGATCACTTTCAATTCACAGCAAATGTCAAAATAATGCTCCTTAGAAATAAATAGATGTGGTTCGCACCTAGAGTATCTGAATGATGAATTCATATTTTAGTGTATAAAGGGAGATAATTTGTAACTACTCCAAGGCAGTTGTGCATCTTTCGGTTTTTCCTTCATTGAGTAACACGTAATTAATCAACCTCACTAAGTTTGTGTAGTTACTGGTTCATTATGGAACGATATAAATTAAAAAAGACATTTCTGGCCTGCAGTTACATGTAGTAACAGTCCATATGTTGGTTTTTTTTAGTAGATTGACCTACATGTAAAGGTGTTTTTCATGTTAAGAGTGTTAGAATAACATTCCACAGTTGTGTAAAGGAGAACAAAGAATCACTATCATATCACTTGATCTCTTAACGCCAAAGAAAGTTAGACCGGGATTCGAACCAGAGTCTTCCCATAGCCAGTTTAATACATGTAAGACAGTAGACCAGGGTTGCTCCGACAAACTGACCTATCTGACTGGCAACCAAGCAATGTTTCTACGTATAATTTCGGAATACTCGCACTAAGCTTGCTTACAACAGACAGTTCATATCCTTTCATGAGCCCCTTCAGTTGATAAACAAGATGAATGTCAGCAAATATATGGAGTATAAAATGTACCTTTTAATGCAACTTTTGATTGGATAAAATTGCAAAAAGGTCAACAGAATACTCTTATGTTTCCTGTTTGTCAAATATGATGTAAATATCATAGTACATAACAATCAGTAAGGAGCAAAAAATTGCTTAGTGATAAGCATAGAAGTGTATAGTGCAAGTATAATTTTTGGACCAAAAAAAAAGAAAGAGTTAGTTCTATTTGTAGCAACATACTTTAGAAAATCTAGGTTGATTTTACTTTGCATGACGTATATTAGACATGTAATATTCTGTCGAAGTCTCTAAACATGCCTCATGTTTAAGAGCACCTTTTATTATTCGAACAGTGCTCATGTATAATCTGTAACTATAAAAATGATATAGATACAAAATATTTCACACACCCATATAGACATTTCTATGTATTGTATATATATGGTTGTAGGGTAGTAGTGGAAGTAATAAAAGAGGAAATATAATATACAAATCTCACGACACTTTACAGCCTGTACTGATACAGTTCGATTTTCAGACTGTAACAATCACAGGGAGGGAAACAGATGCTTAGGATATGATTTGTGTAGAATGCTCCCGTCTAACTACTTATTTAATGTGTGTTTGATAACCGATTATTATCGTTTTCTAATCATTAGCTCCAACTTAAGCAGGTGCTACTACATGTAAATCAATGTATTCTTCGTGTTTATATCATCATACTGAAACGAAACAGGGTATTACAAACTGAACATAGCAATATGTTTTCAAAGATTTGAACGAATGCCACACAAACAACGGCGGCTGTGAGCAAGTTTGCAATAACAACAAAGGATCCTTTACTTGCCACTGCAGAAGCGGCTACAAGTTAAACACAGACGGGAGGACCTGTTCCGGTAACGTGTTTATATAGATTTATTAATAGTCTGTCATAAAAGTTCGGAAAACATATTAGAAGATATTTCGGTGAAGTCTTTAGTTTAAATACTAATAATTTTATCTGTCTATCGATCTTGAATGAAAATGTTTATCTTGCTTACGACAGAAAGTTCATGTGCTATCACCAGCCAGTTAATAAACAAGATGGATGTCAACCAATATACGGAGTGTAAAATATACTTCTAAATGCAACTTTTGATTGGATGAAATTGCAAAAAGGTCAATAAAATACTCTAGCTTATGCTTTCTGTTTCTCAAAAATGATATAGAGAATAATTGTTGGTTTTGGTGTAATATCACGTTATAATTTCACCGAGTGGGCAACAAAAGTGATATTCTCACGAGTGGCGCAGCCACGAGTGAAAATAACTACTTTTGGTGTTCATGAGTGAAAATAACGTCATATTACATCGATACCAACAATTGTTCTGCTTATTTTATGATTAAAACTCTACTTCTGTTGAGTTTTTTTTCATTAAATATCGAAAATCGTGGGAATCATCATCAGAAAACATAGAACAAATGACGTCATTTTAACGACGTCATCGTGGCATGCTTTCCAGCATTAATTACGCTCGGTATACTTTTTGACGTCGAACCGGGTTAAAGATTACAAAAACAGTGAAAATAAAAATGGTTATCCACTGTTTCAAAACTGTGGATTATCACTTTCATTTCACTGAGAAAACTCTATTATTCACTGGAAAACATAAAATAAAGAAATGTCATAGTACATAACAATCACCAAGGAGCAAAATCTTGCTTGATGATAAGCAAAGAAGTATATAGTGCAAGTATACTTTTTGGACCAATCAAATAAGAGACATAAGTACATTGTAGTTCTATTTGTAGCAACATACTTATCCTAGATTAACTTTGCATGACTCATTTTAGGCAAGTAATTGAAACAAAAATATTTCCTGAACGTTAAACAAATTCCAGCATAATGTTTCTGTATTTCTTTAGAAATTTAAGACCATGAAGGATTCCAGAAAAAACGTCCTAAACATTCTGTCAGAGTCTCTAAACATGAACCATGTTTAATGGCATACCTTATTCATTGAACAATTTTCATATACAATCTTATATATATTTCATATATAATATATAAACAAATATAAAACAAAAATATTTCAACCACACCCATACAGGCATTTATATATTTGGTACATATGGTTGTGGGGTATAAGTAGAAGTAATAAAAAGGACTGTCTTAAAGTCTGAATGTAGAAAATTGTATCAAATCAATGTTTTGATTGAAATTTTCTGAATCAAGGAATAAATCTAGACTATGGCTATACTGAAACCCTACCTTGCTGATCAACTTGATTGAATCATGTTTCCCTTACTTCGCATTATAATTCTTATAATGATTTTACACTAATCTTATCGTTTCTTTCCCAGTTTTGCCTAAGAATTCTACTGATCTATGTGAGGTGGAGGGAGACAGACGTGTTTGCCGGTACGTATTATAAATAGCTATATTTAACATAAGGTTTCAAGACAGGTTACACAATTTCAGAAGAACTTTTCAAATTGGTTTTGTTAGAAAAGCGTTGTCTGAAGTTCGATGTCTCGTTCACACACAAAGACGTTATGACATATATTCTGTTTATAGAAAATGAATCCTCCTAAAAACGAAAATCATTTTAATTGAAGTGTCAGTTAAACATCTGAGATTATTCAGAACATCGAAAATATGTTATGAAATGAAATTTATAATATGACTGATGAATGGAAATGATGAATGTTGTAATAACGTAGTTTGTCGAGCACATGTTTAAAAGTAATTAAAAAGTTTTGAATTAGTATGTTCTTTTCAAACGAGTTTCCTTTGAAAAGAACATTCAAACTCAGACAGAAGTCGAAACTTGTTGACACCGCAAATTGTACATTGATACAAAGAGACTGAAAGATATTA
>JAUMHA010395007.1:0-11589 GCA_032359765.1 Saxidomus gigantea
TGTACATGTCGACTTTGTTAATTGTTTATTCACGAGGTCAGGCTATTCAAAATACACTGCACATGTGACTTATCTATATCGCAGGTAGATCTTATATCATTCTGTCGTAGGTTTTGAATGACATTGGTTGTGTTCTAATTAATGGGATATGTTTAAGAACTATAGGAAAAAGTGATACAAAATAGAGGTATATCACCTTTAAATCGATTCATTGCATTTTCTGTTGTTTTTGTATTTACTTTTTTAGTTTAAAGATGTTGAATATGATGTTTTTTTCTTGCACAGAAAAGCTAACTGCGCAATAACTTAACTTGTTTTTCACTTTGTACTTCGTTAGTTTATACTAATTTATTTCAACTCGATTGAAGTTTATCGAGTCACTGTCGAGTCCGCTTCCTTGAAAAACCAGTAGTGGTGATATATGAGGAGGCACGGTCGTGACCCCAGTGGAGCTCCAACCTGCCACCTCCGAGAAAAGCGGCAGACACATTAATCTCTACACCGCCGCTTATTGTATATTTCATTAATAATTATTAAAATAATCCTGTTTGAACATGACATTTGATATTGATGAAATAGACTCTTGCAAACGTATTATATTTAAGTGTCGCATTTGGATAATACGAAGGTACACAGAAAAGTCCCAGGCCTAAAAAATTAAACAAACCTTAAAATTCTGTTTATGTTTTGCTTATTTATGCCGTTCGAAGGAAGTTTCCTTCCGGTCCGCAAATAAGGCTTCAACAGCACCAATGACGTCAATGAGTCTAAATACCTTCCACGTAGATACAATTTGAGTTTGGAAAAGAGGTAAAAGTTGAAGGTCCTGAATCAGAAGAATACGGTTATGTAGAAGGGGGTAAAAACAACACTTAGCAACTACATCTACCGCAACTTGTGAGGCGTGCGCTGGTGCAGTATCCTTAACAAAAGGTTTAATAGCTTTCAGGAGGACTTACTGTTTGTCTTGAATGTTCTCTTAAGCTCTCGATTTCAATCAGCATAGTACTGTACAGTGAAGGTTCTACGTCTCTCAAGACAATCAACCATCAAAACCACTTTGTAATCCAAGAATACTGATGCTATAACCTTGCCTACTTAACTTCTTCGAAGATAGTGAAACTGGATGTTTCTGCTGCATGCTTTGATGACTCCATGTCTCATCCTATGTCATAGTTTTCGTGAAAAAGTTTTCTTGGCTCCGTTGAAAGTGTCAAAAGTTCTCTGGAGATATCACTTTTTGGTTTGGTATTAAGATTCTCGGAACTCGTCTTGCTGAAAGTTTGTTCAAGTGCAGAAACTCAAACAAAATGAATTGGACGTAACCAAAACTTATTCTTAAATTATTAGCTGTTTGCTAAATTGTCATGCTTCTCTCTGTTATATACGATACATGGCTTCAGCTTGAATTTCAAAAGTCACCTTTAAAGGACGGTATGACCGAGGATCACCTCAGTGCTGGTTGTCAACATTTGAATATACAGCAGTCAAATTCTAGTCGAATATGAAGAACCATAATCACCTATTGGATTCATCATTTTTCTTGCGTGACATTCAATTCATATGCAGACACTATATCATTGCTGTTTTCTCTGACTTCTTTATTCAGAGAAGCTTGCAACTCATCGACATTGTTTTACAAAATTTCCAAAGCTTTTGGTACACATCACTGATTTCATTTACTCAGAACAGATACCGGCCTCAAAACAATTATCCTGACTGTGACGCTTACGGAAATAAAAAATGTTCAAGGCCAGGGACTTTCCGATGTACCAACGTGTGTAATCACTTTACCGTAGCATAAAGGAAGAAACGATTAATATTCTGATAAACTGCTAAAGCATCTAGATTTAGTTACTACAAATGGATACAAACATCACAAAATATTGCTTATACTGCTTCCTTGTTTAATATATTCCGGTTATTTTGGGCTTATCACCAGGACAAAGATGTCGACAAGACGTGAAAGATACTTATACCGTGTGCTGCGGAAAGATGAAAAATACAAGCGAGGTCTTACAGCAAAAGAGCCAAATGCGACTGTAACGGTTGCAGACCATGTGGAGTATGGTATGAGGTCTAGCTCTCAGTTTATTTCCACGACAACGTCCTTAACAACGGCTAAACAGTTTGCCTCAAGAAGTCGAATTTGGCCGAAAGCAGTAGTTAGAATAGATGTTGTGGGGCTGCAGAAAGCCGGCGGTGTAGAAATTATTGATCTAACAGATAAGACTATTCTTAAAAGACATATAAACAAAACGAAAGCTTTAAATTTTGCACGGAAGACCAAAGAGGTATTGATCAAAGGTTTTGTACCTCCCAGGTTCATACACTTTCAATGCAAGCTCAGACGACCTCGCACGATGACCCGTATATCTAAAAGACCCAGCGGGTATTCTCGGCGCCAACATGTTTACCTGGAGGAGCGGCCTAGACACACTTAGCGTTCTGCTAATATACAAATGAAAACCTTTCTAAACGAAATGATAGTTATTATGGTTGTTTTCAAACACGTTCAAGTCGGAATTTGTGGAGGCATCTCAGAGTTTTGGGTTTAAGTATAGATGACATGGACAGGGATAAGGGACGTTTATAAATGAAAACAAGTCAATTAAACCAAAATTAGTGAGGTGCATGATACGCCACTGTCAGACAAACAGCTAGCATAGTCACATCATACTTTCGATGTATATCTAAGCAGATGTTTAGTAATCCGTTCTTTAGGCTGGTCAATCATGGTTTCTGGTGAAAAAACGTCTACAAAATGATAAACTAAAACATAAAATGGAATAGTAAATATTCAACAACACAAGTGAAAATCAACATAGCAGTTTTTGAAAATCAGCTGTAAATGTTGATATGATGGCACATCTACACTATCCCACAAAAACGTTTGGAACGTTTTATAATTTGGCAGCGTACAGCAATACGTTTTAAGAATTTATAGATTTTATTTCTTGATTCGTTCTAGAATTTTAAACCGATCGTAGACCTAGTTTTCGGCACATTTTCACCAAAATCTGAGAGCGAGCAGTTTTTATAGCATTGGTTTGAACAGAGAGTATATTGGCTTATAAATTAAACATGTGTATATTCATATTACATTATATAGGTTATTGTACATGTATATACGTTTCTATTTTGAGTGCCTGAGTACCTACAATTACTGTAACCGTTATAATTTCGATTGTTGTATTAGTTTCTCATGTTACCATTTAAAGATTGTGTGTGACTGAAAGTATACTTTAGTAGGATAACAGCTTTTTTACGCTGACCCCAATATTTAAATTGTATTGCGCCTGGCTAATTTATTTAGTCTTGGGTAAGGCAATCTCATTGTAACAATAAAAATAGAAAATGGAAATCTTTTAAATTATTTATATACACATTTTGCGACATAGTTATCTGTTTTTATAAATAGATGTTTGTGCATACATTTTCGAAAAATGCACGTTCCACTTACATGTTTAGATAAATTACAAGCTTAGGTTTAATCTGTATTACGTTTCTTACATGTATAACATTGTTTCAAAGTTCACTATGTGAGAACAATAGAATATTAACTTGATGATTTAAATGTGATGTAATATTGTATAGCATGTATATAATATATGAAATAATTATTTTGATGTACTTTAATTGTATAAAGTGTATATACATGTAACATCTTACTTGTTGAATATACGATCTATGCGACGTACTGTATTTGGAATAAGTTACTCAAAAGCATTTTCTTTCCAGTATATGAGATTCCATAACAATGAAACATGAATAAAACTAATGAAATTATGATTTTCTATAAACAGTTATGACAACGTCAAACATATATGTACAGAATATACTTGTTTTTTCTTTCTATATTTAGCTCTCCTAAGAACCAAAACCATCTTCGTCCGTGCCGATGCCGTCATCAACAGTTCGCTTTAAACGATATCTTCTCTGAACACAGTTGGCCAATATTGCTGAAAGCAGACAAGATCGATGATCTTTGCATAGTCCAAATGCAGTGTTCAAATTATGATGCGCCAGACAGAACTTGTATTGAAATAAAAGTCTTAAAACTTTTTTTTTCTAAAACAGCAGCAGCTGCATTGACGATATTGAAATGACTCCGAATGCGTCACAAAACTTAGTAGTTGTACCACTTAAACTTATCCCTGCGAAAATATTTTAGAATTTTACCAATGGTTTCTGAGAAGACGATCTTCTAAAAAACACAGTGCCCTTAAGGAATATACTACATGTATATGTGATACGGAGCTTCCCTTTCTGGTGATAATACTTCATATAAATCTATATGGTTTAAAAGTTTTGATAGGAATTTACAGAAGGATCGTTTATCAACTGTATTTGTGCGGACGTTGAACATTAGTTAGCTTTTTGTCCATCCTTCACTGCTGCAGCTGTTTCGTCTCGTCTCATTTCGACCCGGACATTGGCAATTTCTATCAGAGTTGTCGTAACTTTCGAGTCAATTACAGTGTAGCGAAAATTTCGTAAATTAATGTTGCAAAAACCAAGGTAAACTTTATTTGTGTGACAAATAAAACACGAAATGTAATAAATATAATTTAATTGATGTCCACTGTTCAAAATCCTCATTGGATTAGCTATAATACGTATACACGAAAGTCGACGTTTTTTCCGTTTCCGTCTATTTTGTTTTTTGTTTTGATTTTTCTTCCCTTATAATTTAGATAATAATACCGCGAGTGTTTGTTACAGTATTGCTTGATCATGAATTATTTTCCTAGTCAAAATGTAAAGGATGGTGTTTATAACGAGAATAAGTAAAAAGGGGTACCGTAGTAAAGCAGACGTTGGCAATGTGTTTATATTACGAATAAGTAAAAGGGGGTACTGTAGTAAAACAGATATTTGCAATTTAGCTAAATGCTGTCGGAGTAACAACTGGAAAATAAAGCAAGACACATAAAAAATTACAAGGTCAATAATTGCTCAGTATAGAACTTTTATAGGACCAATTGTAAAAAGACGTTATTTCGAAAAATAATCAATTTTCATTGATGTGTGTCACTGTACATGAAACAGCCATGATTCCCTTTATAAAGGCCGTTTAAAACAATTTACAAACTGTAATAATCAATATTTTATAAAATAAAATACCTAGGAAATGGTTGAAGATTAAAACATATGGTAACATTAGAATGGGTTTGCCCGGTTTTATAAATAAAGACACACACACATATATAAAACTAGCAATGAGCTAAATCATATTATTTACAAAGTCAGGTTTCATAACAATTATCCGAAGTCTTTTCTTTACCTTCTGTATATTCAAATAAAAGCAGACTTTTGTAAATAAATCATTCTTGACTTAGGTTCATTTTACTTGAGCATGATTTCGTGCTAAACATAAGATGGTGCTCAAGACACGTTTATAAGCACGGGGTGGTTTCCGTTGCCTGTCTGTTGTATGTCTGTTTGTCTGTCTGTCGACACTTAATCTTATGTCTGAAATAGAGTCTGTTCACTTGATCCTCGTGAAACTTGGTCAAAACAACTTCCTTGATAAAATCTAGGTCGAATTCGAATAAATATTATCTCGGGTCAAAAACTAAGTCACGGGGACAAATCATAGAACAATCTTGTTTATGCAATTATAGAGGTTGCATTTTTCATTGTGACAATAGCCTCAGGAAATGTACATATTAGTACATTGACATTTAAGTAAACAAAACCTTTATCATATGAAACAGAGGTGTACAAAACATTGAGTAACAATATTTTAGTTAGTATCGGCCGTATATAGAACACACAAATAGAGCATAAAAAAACTTACAAACCTGTATAATGACCCAGCTATGCCGCTATGCCAGCGATGACTGCTCCTTCGAAAGATGCGCCAACGTTCAGGGGAGAAGCATCCGGTCACGTCTATCAAAGTTTAGATTCTTATTAAAATACTTAAATGGCATCTATATCAACCATCATGTGTTGTCCGGTGATGAAAGCAGCAAGGTTGAATCCGTAAATTTTACGAAGTTCCAAGTGGTAGCACATGCTTTTTTTACGATCAAAACATGTAAATGTTCAGTAAAATGAGAGACATTAAATTATAACAGTCCTTCACAAATTGCCAAGTAAACAAGGAATTTCTCACTCTTTGACCAATGACAGAATATTGGTCCTTTTTGTGGTGAACTTTTATAGCCTTTTTTGTGATCTAGAGTATAAAATCGATCAACTTTACATAAATGACATTAGTCACCGATAAAATTTTACATACACATACAATTTTAGCTAATGGACGACATATCAGTTTGGTGCAACTGTGCGTCAACACCTTTGTAAACATAATAGATATCCAATGTTATGCGTCTACAACACACAGTTCGCGCATGTTTGACTATGCCATAGATACATCATAATCTGCAAAAACACAAATTTTCATAGCAACAGCGGATGATACCTTTGAAACCCAAGCCGGAGACCAGTGAAAAACGCCAAATCGTTGTTACAAGCAAATGCAAACAGGTCTTACAAAGAAGATAGTTTTGTCTCCATCTCGAACTCAAATAAAATTCTAAGGAACAGAAAGGAACATCAATCTGGTTTGACTTTACTACATAGAGCTTGTGAAAACAAGCGTGTCAAAACTTGTGTTTTCATTAAACCAGACAACTTGGCGCACCAGACAAACAACAGAGCAACCGTCACATTCACTAGAATAGAGAACAATCTGTGTAACATCCAACGTTATCATATTAGTTTTAAATTACATCTACAATGTACAACCGCACGCTGAGATGAACTGGTTAGAAACCCAGAGGTAGTCTCGCGTGTATCGGTGCTATACAGTACACTTATTTCTCTAAAATAAAGGACCACAATGGAAATAAGAGCGTGCTCTTTATTGTGTTATCCTTGGTACTTGATACTGAAATAAATACATACAATACATACATACATGTGACATACTACACTACAAATATCGAATTTCCACGTAAAGGCAACTATGCACATAATTATAGTCTGTGGTTCATGGTATTTAAGCATAGAAAGAACTCGTGTGTGCCTCGTGTTTGGATAATCTCCCTTTGAACAGATATAAAATACCAATTACGTGAAATGTTCAATTTTGGATAAGAGACATTGCCAAGACTGTAGAGCCTATGATCATTACCATTGCTAATTGATTAATGATATCAATTTTATTTCTTTTCTTTTGACTGCATCTTGAAAACTGTTAACGGGTATTCCTTGAAAATGCAGATAGTGGTGGGATGCATTGGTAACAAATTTTAACTCGGCATTGTTTCAGTTATATAAGAGCACTCATTTACATGTTCTAGTCCTGTATGTAGGTAACAACTATTGACTTGAAATTATTCTTACAAAATACAAAATTAGAGAATATAAAGGGGAAATTAAATTATTTACTTTTCTTGAAAGCATAATTACAAATGTACTTTATGTATTGTGAAAGATCATGTTCAATCATATTAGATTTACATAGTTACTTCCTATACATTTAGTTCGTAGCATTCCTTCCTAACTTAAGTAATTTCTTCGATTTCCAGATCATACGAAATTCGCAGCGAGCCGCTTTCTACTGTTTTAAAACTTCAACATAATATACCACAAAATCAGTACTACAAATGTAGTAACTTCTTGACATTGATAATTAAACTAATAATACAAACATGAAATATCGTTTCCTGATATCAAATCCGATATATTCTTTTAATACATATCTACTGAAAGTGCACTGAACGAATTTTATGCTTTAATAAGAGCAATTTCGTTTTGCAAAATCTTTGTTTTTCTAAAAATTAATATACTCCAGTATTAAATGACTTAGTTTTATCTTCAATGTTTAATTGCCCCATATTTATATGACATTTAAGAAATGCCGAGTGAAGCAATTTCCAGCGAGTTGCTAGAATTAATAGATTTTTCTGTGATTTCTATGTAAGTACAAAATGTATTTCATAATTGCGTTGAAGTCTGTATGGATGCAAGCTATAATGTTAATATACAACTTTGTTATATTTTAAGAGTCGTCTAATAAACTGCAAATACTATTGATGTTCATCGCGTTAACATTTTATATCATTTTGCCATAATTATAGAATATCTATTCTGTTGTTTTATTTTCAAATAAAATGATGATTAAATTCTGCTTCTACAAGTATGGTAAATTGAAGTTAATAGCGGACTAACTGGACCTTCCGTATACCATTTTTTCCTTTAGAAGAAAGTATCCGTTGCTTGTTTGTGTTACTGATAATCATTTGACCAAACAATTTCTTATCTTTTAAGTAAATCCTGGCGAAAAATAATATTTCAACTGCTTTTCGTTTACATTGAATCCAGCGCTGCTCGGACGTTATTATGACGTCTCGAAATAATTTTCTTTCTGATCCCTAAAGAAGACTTCACGGCACCAGACACGTCATAATCACTGTCAAAATTACAGTTAAGGTTGATTTGAGGTAAAGAAAGAAGAAAAACTCCGAAGGTAAAACAAGGTAATCCGGGTACCAGATCATAGTTCTTTTACGAATAGAGCCAATGGTAATTTGACATGCTTGGTGAATAGTAAGAACTCATGGTTCTTTTACGCGCTCGGTGAATAGTAAGAACTCATGGTTCTTTTGCGTTCTCGGTGAATAGCACCGATACACGCGAGGCGACATCTGGGTTTATGACCAATTCACCTCTAGATGGGTTAAAAACCCAGACCCCCTTAGGCCTGACCCTCGCACCTGCTCACTGCAGTATCTTTAAATACATCCTACAACTGCGTGTAAGCTGCAATTCCTAATTCTGCTTACCTTCTGATCACATGTTTATGGTGACAATGTATATAAATACAAGATTTGAAACAAATCGATTTCCTCTATCACATCTCATGTATACTGTTTATGTCATTTCTAAAATTAGTAACGATTCGAAAACTATAGGCACCCGGCTATGGTCTTTATCCATCGAATAAAAATGGAACCAGTTGTTTTATTTATAAATCTGCTTTAAAATTTACCGCTATAGCATTCACACAAGACAAAATCCCGCTGTAAACGTAATGGTACCCCGCTCACGCTATTTCATATACTGCGATGCAGGAAACCTATTTTTATAACTTCATGTATATACTAAATCTGATTTGTGCAGAAATGACACAAGTGTTTTTCTTTGAAATTCTCTTAAAAAAACCGTATTCAATGCAGTTTTGAGTGGGATTTTATTCAGAAACGTGTTTTGCATTGGAAAAACCGGTTAGTTATTCATTACTTACACACGTGCCTTAAATATGCGACTGTAGTTTTCAGTTGTTTCAAATCTTGTATTTATATACCTTCCGTACAACATGGGACAAGAATAGATTGGCTCGCGAGTCCATACCACAAGCATCTGTGGTTAAAAACACTGAAAAGCGTTTCTGAAATTGCCAGTGCTCCGGCCGAAATTCGAACCGGGGACCTCCAAATTTGTAGTCCAGAGTGTTAACCTCTCGACCACTGCGCCACCCATTATTTGTAAATTGTTTATTTAAACATTTGAATTGTACTAGAAGAAACAACCGAGAAGCAGACTATCATCAGTTATTATTTACTTTGCAACTTCATAAACCTAATAAAAAGTTTACTTCCTTTTAATGCATATATAACTAGAATTCGCTATTTTGGACCTTGTCGTGACCATAACATTATTGAATATTGGGGAATCGATATAAAACCATAAACCGTGACAAAATTAATCTTCGGTATGTTGATATTAGCCACACGGTGGTCTTTATAATTAAAGTTTTAACGAACCCAGCAGAAAGGATCACTGGCAAAGTGGTATGAAAGGTGAAGTCAAGATCGGTGGGTGTCGAGTTCGAATCTCAGTCTAAGTTGTTGTTTTTTTATTTTATGAAAACATCGTAAAAATAATCTTTTATTGTCGATGTTAGCGAAGAAGAAGCAACAGACACTGCCAGCAGCTGTAGCAACTATTCTGACACAGACAGCGCATTTGAATATTCATAATTATTGTTTTCATTCAATAAAATGCTATATACATGTATAAATAAAAACGGAATATAATAGCAAAAAAAAAAATACGGCGTAAAAATTTGATAAATTTAGATCTATTAGATGTACTTAGTTTAAAAAGAAAAATATTGAAGGTTCAGGAAAGACTCGAACTCATACCCCCTTTGGTGACTATAAGATGCAAGTCTTCCAACGCCAAGCCCCAAACCACTTAGCTATTGCTCTTTTACTACTGGACATTTCCGAATTAAGACGAAGACGAACACGAACACGGAGATCGGAAGAAAGGTGATAACGAGGGGTCGTTTCAAAATAATTTATATTTGTAAATATATAACAACAGGGGCGTATCATGTCTGTACAATATTTATTAGTTAATACCTATACTATTAGTCCAATTCTTTTGCGTCGGCAAACAAGCCCAGCACATATACGAACAATCCGTGGTAATGCTGACCTTCGCTGCCTCCATACAGATGACACTGCCCTATCACACTTCAATTCATCGATAGCCTGCTCGACACATACAATATACTGTTTTATATAACGATTCAGTTTCTGACAATGTCGTCCTTGTTTACGTCTTAGTTGTGTGCTGGAATAAGGCGTCATGACGGGATGCCCGTTTGGATATATCTTATCCCTAAGAGAAAACAGTGCTCGGGAAATGGCAAGTCAAATCCGATTTGATGCATTAACCGGAATTGTTGTGCGTCATTCTGGTGACCTAAAAACCCACATTCAATGTACCTAATTAATCCAGAGTTATCTACGATGACTTGGGAATGAATCGCATGGTATTGTCTATGACCTGAATAGTACAGCTGCTGTGGTTTGTATATTTCATGAGAAGTACCTTTTATTGCACCTACTGCAGCTGGTATCATTTTCAAGGCAAAATCACATAACTGGAGCGACGATTAATTCCTCAAAAGGACAATCAGGATGCACTAAGACCCAGGCCTCTGGCAGCCAATGTCAGGAATGCTGCTGATCTAGACGCTCGAGATGCTGCAGCTGGCCAACTATCGAGCGATTGTGATGACGACGAAGTAGATGCCCCACTGCCAGCACCACAGCCATTAGCAGTACAACAACCGTCAAGGCAGATAGTTGTGCAAGGCAGCCAGTGGTTCCGCAGCCAGCAGTACCTCAGTAAGTTGCAAGGCAGCCAGTGGCACCACAACCAGCCCTACCAGTGCCGAACAGGCGACGAAGGAGAATTCCACTGGCCGCGTTAATTCGTAAAATCAAATGGACTATCAAAATTTCATCCGAAATAAAATTCCAAAGCTTCTTCGGGAGTAAGGTGTACCAGACTCGGACTCGAGTTAGATATGCTTTAACTAAATATATTAAAACTGAAGGCGTTTATTTTTCCAATGAGTTTCCAGCATTCAGTAAAAAAATAAAGATACTGATACTATAATAAAAATATATTGAGACGACCCCAATTTGTAATGTTCTCCGACCTCTGTATTCGTCTTCGTCTTAATTCGGAAATGTCCACTGATAAAGTCACATTTAGCTCTCATTAACATTAAATAGTACTGATAAACATACCTGTTTTACCTGATATTACAAT
>JAUMHA010395018.1:0-11588 GCA_032359765.1 Saxidomus gigantea
AAATATATAAAATACATTCAGTCATTCAGGAGACATTCAGAATTATACGCCTTGTCGCAAGACGTTTTATACCGGGTATACTTAATATTTAGCAATATGGCACGATAAACACAAAACTGAACATAATAGAGTTGGAACACAATTACTATTTGCAATATCTTGATAAAGTACCATAATTATGGCACTACCAAGTGTCCAAATCATGTACCCCGGACAAAATGGACCCCTCTCGAGGGTCTCTAGATTTTATTTATACAGAAATATTTAAAAGTTAAAGGTCAGAGCTTAGAAACATGTATCTTGCAAATAGCATCGTCATGTAAACCTCTACAAAGTATGTTCTTCTACCAATCATGACCCCAGGTCAAAATTGACTCTGCCCCAGGGTCACCAGCTTTTACATAGTCTTATATAAGAAAATCATTAAAAGTTTGTCGTGTCAAAATCACAAGGCATACTGTAGATATAAGATATTTGACAGACAGCAATGCCTAATGGCCCTCTACCAAGATTGTTCAAATTATGACCCACAGTCAAAATGGACCTCTCTTGGGGTCACTTTATTTTGAATTGAGATACCGGTATATAAGAATACAATTTAAAACTTTCTTGTCTCAGACCACAGAGCCTTGTGCAGATATTTGTCTGGCAACATTGCCTAGTGATCCTGTACCATTATCGTTTAAAAGACCAAAAGTCAAGTGACCCCAAGGCAGGGCAAATGTTGACCCAATGTGTATGATTTTTAATACCAATTGGGTCAATGTTTGCCCTACCTCGGGTCACTAGACTTTTGGTCTTATTTCGTTTAAGCTACAGAAATGAGATTTAGCTAAATGAATAATTTTGCATGCAAATTTCAACTTTGACCTTGACCTTTTGCCTAGTCTTGCAAGATGAAATTTGAGTTTAGTTTTGGGAACTAATTTCCAAAACTCCAGTATCTATCATTGATTATGAACTTTTTATATACATGTACTATAGAGGACTCTTGTTACTATTAATTTGACTTTGATAACTTCGTTTGCTTATTATAAGACCACATTTGATAATCGCCATTTCTACTACCTTTAAATCCATGACCTGTGTGTAAGGCAGGTCTAAATATTTATACTACCTGCTGTAGGCTAGTTTGTCCTTACTCACCTAAATGAAATTTCATGTAGTTTTGTTTAGGGCCCAAGTACGACCTTGACCTTGGAAGTAAGTAGCTAGTTGGTATGCACAGCATCCCCTTGGATAAGGGATATTAATTGTGTAATGTTATATCAAAATCAGTCCATGCATGTGGAATATGAAACGAAATTGCATGTTGTATTGTTGGCGCTCTGTTGCCTAGCAGTTGGTTGGTTTTATGCATGGAATCCCTTGGGGTATAGGTGACAATTGTATGATGTTACAAAAATGTACATCAAAATAGATTTATTCATGAAGGGTATACAGATTGGAAACGAAATTGTATGTAGTAGTGTTTGAACCCTTAGTGGACCTTGACCTGAGGAGTAGGTGACTGGTATTGTGCATGACACACCCTTGTGTTTGGCTAACCATTGTGTGAAATTATATCAAAATCGGTCCATGCATTTGAAAGATACAGACTGGAAACAAAATTACAGATGGGCAAACAGAACAGTGCAAACCTATAGTCCCAAAACCGGTCATATGACCAGTAGGGGACAAATAAACCTGAACATGATCATTGCATGTGACCAAATGTTCATTCAAACTTCTATAACAATATATCATTTCAAAAGGTGAAACAGAAATAGAACAATCGACTGGACGATTTAGCAAAGTTTCAAATTTCTTGCCTGTATGGCAATGTTTAACGTGGCTCTAATATTGGTAGGATTTCTCTCGGTGACTCTTGTGGAATAAATTCTATGTTCTCCGATTTCTCCCAATTTTAACGGTCAGTCATTAATGATTTTTCTCTAGGACATCAGGTTAGAGTTTAAGCAATTGCTTACATAGTTTTGTGTAGAAAGATGGTTTTCACTTGACATTATTATTTCCGATGGGCTTTTTTGCTTTGATATCAAGTAAATACTGAATAAATTGAATAT
Organism: Saxidomus gigantea; assembly: GCA_032359765.1. Taxonomy (NCBI): domain Eukaryota; kingdom Metazoa; phylum Mollusca; class Bivalvia; order Venerida; family Veneridae; genus Saxidomus; species Saxidomus gigantea. Next base: position 2,067 of record JAUMHA010395018.1, read on the forward strand.
AAAAAAGTGAAATTCATGATCAAAGACGGAATTAGACTATAGCCTGCATTATTTCTTACCAAAGAAAATGTGTCACAGTGTGTCACTATTTGTCATAGGTTAACATACATCGACGACTGAGCTACCAGGCTTACGTAGTGTTTTGCGCAAATAGCTCTATACAGATATAAATTGTAAAATACAGACAGAAACAATTATTTGTGCTTTCTGGATATAAACAGTCTAATTTAGCTACGACCTAAAGAACCATAATATATGAGCAATCAAATATTTATGGATAAATATGATTGATTACTACTATTTGATTGCAACGCAACTGTTTCTTTGTTGTATGTAGATACACGTGTCTGCGTCCTCCATAATGAAATATCCCTGATAAGTCTCATTAAAACAAGAGGGCGGCCAGGATGGCCCTACATCGTTCACCTGAGACCTAGTTATGTCCATAATTCAACCGTAAAATATAAATGAAAAACACAAACATGTGTTCAACCTTTATAAGACAAGACAAACATTCTAACCAATTTACACGATGATTGGCTATGAAATGTTACTTCTAGGGTACCAACAAGGATTTTCTTGGATTGACCTGATGACCTAGTTTTAATCCTAGTTTATTCACACAAATGCTCGGACCAATATTCAGGATGATTGGGTAATAAATGTGGCCACCAGTCTGTTAACAATGTTTTAATTTGATTTGTTCAATTAACCAAATTGCATGGTGATTGGATATCAAATGTGGCCTCTGCAGTGTTAACAAAGTTAATCATGAAAGAAACTAACATTCTGACCAATTTACATGATGATTGGGTTGTAGATGTCACCTGTATGACACACAGAAGGGTTTTTAACGATTTGATCTGTGGACCTAGTTTTAGCCCTAAAAACCCATATTTGAACATGACCTAGAATTTAGCAGGACATCCATTATGACTTATTTTATGAAGTTCAGGTAAAAAATGCAAACTCAATTCCATATTTCATTTTTCTAAGATTTGACCGGTGAACTAGTTTTTGACCCAAGATGACCATTATTTAAACTTGATCTAGAGTTTTATCAACTTACAAGACACCAATCTGACCAAGTTTCGTGAAGATCTCGTGAAAATGCAACCTATATTGCATACACAAGATTGTTCTATGATCTGACCGGGTGACCTATTTTTGACCCCATTTGACCCATATTCGAAATCAACCTAGATTTTATCAAGGCAGTCATTCTGACAAAGTTCCATGGAAAACCAATGTTTCTCTATAATTTGACCCATGACCTATTTTGACCCAAGATGACCAATAGTTTAACTCGAAAGATTTCAACTAGGGAGTCATGCTGACCACGTCTATGAAGATCCAGCAAAACATTCATCCTCTATTGCAAACATTAGGTTAGGTGTGAACAGATGACAGACAGAGGACACATAGACGACGGACACCAGGCGGCCACAATAGCTTACCTTGAGCCTATCGTCTGCCTAGTTATGATTATTTTCGCCATTCTGAGATTGCTGTAACTATGACCCAACAACAAATTTCTTATTGATTCGGTTTACAATGATGTATATTCTTCCTTATATAAGACATAACAAACAATAAAATCAAATTCGTCTGAAATGTGACGACAACAAAAGAGCAAATTCGTTTATTAGAAAATCAAAGTGTCATTAAAATTTGACAAGACGAAATAACACCTGCAATATATGTGAATAACCACTGTAAAGAACATTTTATGACAGGATAATTTAATTGGGTTTTCTGTTGGGATTTGTTAGAGCTTTTACCAAAATTGTTATTTATTAAATTTACTGTGTTTGTGACAACATTTTGTAAAACGTTAAACATCGTATATATAATGTGTTTCCTAGATGTCATCTTCGCAGTTAACAACGTCTTAATCAAGTGTTCCCACTGAATTTTGATAGTGACGTCACTTTTTGATAACTATTTTGTACTCTCTGAAGAATAAATATGTATATTTTACTAAGCTTGATCAATGCAGAACAATAGCGTAGTGGGTATCAGCACAGCCCTGCAATAACAGAAGCGGAACATTTTAATGTTCAAACCCCCGACAGTTACATTCATATCTTTAATGCAAAAGTTGCTTTACTTAAATTCTAAATGTCTTTTTTTTCTTCATAAATATTTTACTTATATTTCTTGTGATGTTGTTTGTGAAGTGTAGAACGTTTTGCATGAATTTTGCACGTTATATTCGGTGGCGAACATTTATCACGACACTACATCTGCTTACTTAATGGCAATATCAATACAGAACTGTTATCGATTTAGATGTATCAATATATTAAAGATGTTAACGTCACTGTATATATTCAACGATAGGACAGTACTTATTTGTTATAACCGCATTTTAGAAAAAAAATATTTTGTTCACACTCATATTTATAAAAGTGTTTGTAAAAGGGATTTTCATCATGATCAGTTCATAATCTCATTGTATCAATTACTTTTTCGTCAATAAACATTCATTCACATTTGAATTTGGTGTCAAAATATGGTTTCGATAACAAAGTCGTACATTTACCTTCTCTGATTACAAAACTTGAAAACATAGATGTACAATTATAATCATTCAATAGAAATAACTATTCCTTTTTAACCTTTGACTACAACGTGCATTCTGAATACAACAGAAAACCAAATACTGATGAGAACTTGTAACTCAGTAAGACAATCATGTCGTTCATTCAAAACATCGTTGCTCTGATTTCTCAGTTTATACTCTGACGTACAATAATGATAACAAAGCTTATTTCAAAAGCTTATCTTCTAAATGAATATTTTTCTAGAGCTTTAATTCAACCTACTGTCGATTAAGACTGTCTTTCCTGTTTGCCTTAATTGTATTTCCAATTAATCAATAGATAAGCTGATTATTCCATCACGATGTTATGTTTGAAGAAATGGATCAAGCACTGATAAAAGAAACATCACCAGTCTGCGACTACTACATTACATTTAATGTAAAAACAATAGATACAGAAGATAAGCCTTCGAGTCAGAAGTTGAATTTTAGTTGACATCTTAAATTTCCCTCTGATACATGTATTGATAAAAAAATAGAACAATCATTATGAAAAACTGTCAACATGTTTGTCTTGATAAACTCTAAGTTAAGCTTGAAACTGGCACATGTGGGGTTAAAAGCTGTGTCAACTGGTAAAATAATAGAAAATATTTTGAACACTCCCAGTCATTATTAAAATTGGTAACCGTGTTTGTCTTGGTGATCTGCAGGTCAGATTTAAAACTGGTTTAAAGTGATATTACTGTTCAAAGTGACAATCAAAAATTTAGATAAAACATTAATCTGTAATTTATACTCCTAGAATAATTAACATTGCCATAGTTATAACCCAAAAATAATATCTGTATAAAAGTTTTATTCGCATCGAATATAGAGGGAATCTGTAAAAGTATGTCAGAACTAAAAAAATCAACACTTTCCGTCATGTATATCTTTATTTGTAATTGTCAATAACAGAAATAACTTAGTAAATCTTACTTCTTATATATTTTTCAAAGCATCATCTTTTGAGAATCATTCTTAACTATAAAACGAATTTTGTGTCAAGTTCTGGTAAGGAAAACATTAGAAAATCTGGTCAGATTATAAAAATAAACCTAAGAACACTCTGGAGGCCACATTTGACACACATTCACCTTGAAAAATAATCAGAATGTTTATCTTGATGAACTCAATGTCAAGGTCGAAATTGGGCAGCTTTGTGTCAAACATTATATCCCCAGGTACATCGATCTTGACTTCTAACCGTATTCTTTTTTAAAATACAGTAATGAAATTTGGAACGTGTGAAAAGTTTCAAAAGTGTACATGACTGACCTTGACCATGACCTTTTCACATACTTTCTAGTTTTTGGAGCAATCGTAGTTCGGTGACCGATGTAGCGCCATCGTGTTATTATCACAATTATTACAAATCAATGCACTTTTCTTGCTTTCTTTTCACAGAGCTTAAATATTTGAGACATGCAAGATTCTTTCAGAACGGTAAATGCACTTTCAATTTTTGAATTATAAATGTTTCTATTTCTAAATTATGTAATAATTGAAAATTGGACTAAATTAGGCAAGGCCTTTTAGATTCCAAAAAAAAAGAGGAAAAAACAAGACCATTATTTAAACGTTTTGAAAAGGTTTTTCTTTTAATGCAAGGGACATGACGCCGAGTAATTGCAAGTAATTGAAAAAAATGATATTTTTATGGGAAAATTAGTTTCGAGTTATGAAAATTGGCAGCTAATTAAACCAACGGACATTTAATGTGCTGGAAAAACAAGCGTTTAACTACCATAATTTCTCTAGTGCATGAGATAGCGCAATATTATTGGTCCGTTCATAATTCAGCAGTAGTTTATTAGACGCCGACAAGAAACATGCTCATCATTATTACCATAACTGACTTGTAAACTGCTATAGAAGAAATGTTGATACACTCCGGAACCCTGATTTAGGTTCAATGATAAATTAATACAAGGAAAAATCAGGGTGCACAAGGGAGATAGAGCCATATCTTTTTCATTAAGTGATACAAACAAGTCTATTACAACATAACCAACGTAACAAATGACGATGATATATTTTGTACAGATGAACATTTCTGAAATGACTAAGAAAGCAAATTAGGATTTGGCTCTATCTTTTCAAAAAGATGCAGACCAACAGCTAATTACGACTTTCAATTACATAACATTACCAGCTGATCAAAAACGCATTATTCTTGGTAATACCTTTTAGGGTAGAATTTTTTTATGAGATACAAACGTACATGTAACCATGAATCGACACAAACATAAACAGTAAACCCCTCCTAAGAGCGATCCATATAATGTCTTTCTACATAAATAGCTCAAGGTGACAATTCGAGACACTGAAAGCAAATGTGACACACGTCTAAAGACAAGTTGTAACCAAATACTTATCTGAGCGTCAAATACAATATTTTCTGTGTTCCGGGAAGTCTCTACACTGTCTAGGAAATTTTTACTTCTAAACGTGGAGATAATTCGGAAAAATCATAATTTGCAATGAAATAGATAATTTTTAAGTTATATATATAAACTAACCTAAAGGTAAGAGTAAAGAGAGAGCTTGTTTGTCATAGTGGTAGTGGTGTGACAGTACATTTATCTTTAATCATATCCTTTAATATATTTGTATCCAGTCTTTAAATAATCTCTGATTCGCCTTACGGTTATAGCAGACCTTAGTTTATTTCAAATATATTTCATTTCCATATTTAAATACACTTAACAAAATTGTCATGCATATAAGTTTACAGTTCTCAAAATCAGAAAACATACAAGTGTTTAATCTACCACGTGCACAATGGATAACGTGTAGGCATGGGCTGACCCAGTGTAATGCTTTATCTACATATAAATGCAACGTTTTGAGATATTTCAATGCATAGCTAAACTTTTTATATTTCCATTTACTTCCAAACATAATGAAAGTTTTTATTGAGTAGAATAAAATTGCAGTTCTATGTTGGCACCAAATGGTTGAAAGACTGGGCGTGTTTTACGTTGACAACAAACACTGAAGTCGGAATGATTTGATTTCATAGAGATTGTCAATTTTAGCACGCTCATTGACTTTTCGACGATGTTGGTAGTCAAATATTACCAATAAGCAATTATTCAGGCTTAATTCTTACTATTTATCAGTATTAGCTTATACTATCGGCTGAAATGTATTGATAAGACAAATAAAATATAGCTTTTATTGGCGCAACATTACCGTTTTGGTTGCTTTATTGTCTCTGTTATTTGAAACGGATTAATACTTTTGATTCATATTGAACATTTGTTTTTGGCTAAGAGATACTTAAATGTATCCATCTTATGCAATTTCAAGTTGTTACAGTTTAACACATAAAACTAACAGACTTACATGTATATAAAACCCTTACCTTCCAGAAAATTGAAAGTTTACTGTGTACGCTAAAATAATTATAATTCAAATTAACTATGAGATGTTTATCTATAATAGCACTTGAATGTTAACCAGTACCCAGATTTTCTGATTTTATGTGCAAAATTCTTAAGTCCACTTTCAAATAATTTGTTTTAGGCTGTGTTAACTTTGCTGTATCGAAGAAGGTGCGTGTATACTAGACCTTTAACGATCTCTTTCATGAAAAATTACTATATTTGCTAAAGTTCTTTGCTCTTGATGAACACTTAGGTATAAATGCTGAGCATTTTTTAATTTTTAACATACTTTTCGCTTTCGCTGATAATAATGTTTATGTGAATGTTAAAAGCTTTTATTATATTTGTTTTTGTTTTTTTGTATATTTTTTGTAATGTATATACTGTGTTGAGAATGTACGTTTGCTATAATCTTGTGTAATTTTGTTTGCTTTCAATTGTACGAGTATGTAAATCTACGTACCTACAGAGGCAATAAAGATGTACAGTATAACCTCCGCAGAGCAATATCTGGCGGACGCAGGAGTTTTGGTTTCTCCAGAGAGGTGTTGTTCGGTGTTATTTAAGCTTTTGTAATTACATACCTACATGTAACCAAGTAGCAAAAAAATAGATTTTCACCGATCTATGAGCAGATAAAGCAACAGTAATCCTGTAATTGTCTCTTTTTCCACCGGCTAAATCTGAGCCTGCTACACAGAATGTGGTTGATTCCCCGTGCTTATAAAACAAAGCAGTCTCATCCGTGTTAGATATAACCCTCGGCTCTTAATTATGATACACTGTCAGTAAATGTTCTTTCCAATTCTCAACAATGTTCAGATTAACATCCCCTCTCTCACCACTAACAGTCTTAAACACAATGTTACTACGTTTCCTGAATTTCTCGAGCCAACCTTTAGGGGCCTTGAAGTCGTCCATGCCAAGATCAGTAGCAAGCTTGCGCGCTTTTTCTTGGATAAGAGGGGAAGTCCAATTCGTCTTTTGTTGCAATCTGTTATCCAACGTACCATAAGTTCATCCAAGTTGTGATTAACATTGAGGGATGTGCGCTGACGTTTGGCATCACTGTTGATATTTTTCTCATACTCTGCCATAACTTCCGCTTTCCTTTTACACAGCTCTGAAAAGAAACAAAAAAAACTCATATATAAGATAGAGAGCATTTAACTACAGACTAAATGCTTTTTGCCCTTATATTGTCAATGTTTACACGAATATTACTGTTTCAGTTCATTATATTAACATCATTAACTTATTGTATATAAAAAACTTTTTACAACAAAGCTAAAAACCACGAAAGTATATATCAATCGTATATAAAGTGAACAAGGTCTATTCTAGAGCATAGTAATTGTAATGAAGATGTTTGGATTGCTAACATATTAAGTGGAAATTCAAGTATTCTACGAACTAATATTAATACAAATGTACCATGATGGATATTCAAGTGTTTTTAAATGAAATTAATTACTCAAAATGTCAAAATATAAACTGCTCATTATTCACAACAACGCGAAATAACCAAACTATTTCCTTGAACACTTTTAATCGTAAAAACTAAAACTATCACTGAATGGGATGAATACCCCCACCCCCACTCCGAACACCTCACTGACACAGTATATAGTAACAGCGCACACGATTTTATTCTGTCAAGTCCCTATGACATTGACCTAGTGACCTGAAAGATGACCAGGGATTTTAGAGATTCAAAGCGCACAAGATTTTACTACCTCGAGCCCATGTGACCTTAACCTTTGACCTAGTAACCTAAAACATAGACCATGCATATATTAGCAATATGCTTATCACTTCTGTGAAAAATCATTAAATTCTGACCAGGGTTTTAGAGAGATGTAGAGACATAGCATATAAACAACTAGGCATTGTACTTATCACTTCTGTGAAATATCATTAAATTCTGACGAGTTGTTTTGAAGAAAGATTCCGTTTACAGACAAGCTTAATCCAGTTACTCCCCTTTTTACACTTTGAGTTCTGGGGGTATAATAACGACATTTATTACAATTCATGGTTTACATATAGTAAATATATGTGTTGTAAGTTGTAACAATGTGATCAATGGACAAGTTGGGATGATGATTTAACCAAATTGTGTAAAATGCTAGAAGTTAAATGACAGCTGTGCGAGCTTGCAGACACGTGCTGCCAGTGTACATTGCTGTTGAAGCACTTTGTTACGTGATTTCTTTCTTCTGTGTTATAACGCAGAAGAAAATAGAGTTTTTGTAAAATAATCGCACAGTCAGCAGCAGCCTTTTCTTTTTTTCCTTTTTGGTGTCTATGATTTAAGGTAATCTACTTCGATATTGTAGAAATACATTGTTTATCAAAGCAGTGTTTTGTTGTCCATATAGATACAATAATCTCTAGCCAAACTACACCCCATTCAAATGTATGTCTTTGTTATGTATTTAACTGTCTACGATGATAGACGTACTAGAAATTAAAAATCATCATTTGCCCCGCACTTGTCTGACGCAGATATATATGCTTGGAGAAATATGTCCGAGAAAGCCCATTAAATCATTTAAATAGGACATGTAGTGATTTCCTAATGACATTGCTCCTCCTCCACAAGTTATTGTGTTCTGCATGTTTTCTCAATAATCTATAAACATATCTCTTTCATTTAATTCCACAAGAAATACAATTTACAATCGGGGACATGTCAACTTAATGTAATGGTTGAATTATGTTCCATCATTTCATTTGTAATTGCAAAATTATTAGTTTTATATCGAACTGCTGTTTTTATATTTTGTTCAGTATTTCATTATTGATAAGGGGTCTGAATCAATTGTTTGATGTAACGCTTTAATCAAATCATAATTTGCTGATTAATCCTACAGCCATTCGACCAAACTTATCATCTTTCCTGTGTTCACTTGAAAGGTTCGTAAATTCTATGTACTAAGTACTTTGTCAGGAATGATATTTAAAAGAAATTAGAAAGGAAGACATGAAATGACGTGATTGAACAAATAAATATCCACTGAAAAACATAGATGTATAAAATACCCACAACTTACCGAAAGAGGCTTGGGCCAAAGTACAAACTCAGTACGGAGACGTACAGTCTATGGTTTCAGACACGTTAAGAAACGTATATTTTTAAAGTTTAAATGAGTTATATATGTATTGTCTCAGTTGGTTATAAAGTTTTCTTGCAAATTCAGGGGGAAAATTGTTCAATTCGCGGACAGGTCAGGTCAGGTTTTACTTCAACAAATTATTCAATTACAAGTATTTGACGACTTATATATAATACACGCAATCTTGATAACTTAAGAAACTGTAGAATATATATAAAGGGGATCAATATACGTTTCCGTAGTTTTTAGTTCTGCGTATTTTCAAGTTGTCTTCAAATAATGATATCTATTACATGTAGTTAGTGCTTATACCAAACGCCTACCTTCTAACATTGTTAACCCACACTTTCAAAAACAATTATGATATGAAATTAATTGCATCTCTATTTACGTATAAAGCGTAAACTGAAAATGTATAATTTGT